>JAADXH010001166.1:0-13035 GCA_023337595.1 Globisporangium camurandrum | reverse complement strand
GATCCATCAGCTCACATTTTGGGTGCTGATAAAGCTCTGTTTTGCGCATCGTTTGAATGCAACGAAAGTTTTCTAACCTAATTTTTGGCCATTTTATTCAAAAAATCAAGTGTCCGTATAATTATAAGGCGCACTGTATATCAGAATATCGTCATCAACGTATGAAATTAAAGATTAAGAAGCGACTTGCAAAAGGAGGGTGAAATACAAAATACAGTCTAACATAGTAGGCGATTCACAACAAAAACGAAGTTCAAGTCAAAAAGGACCACTTAATGAATTCAATAATACTAGCTACATTTGTTGAATTCCTGATACTGCATTTCATGAGTACAAGAGTGAACACAGGCAAAAAGTTACAGATTGACACTTTAGTTGTAGAGACCGAATGAATTGTTGCTTGTATCTTAGCGCACGCTAATCAATACGAGATCATTATTTGCGATAAATTTTACAGTACCGGCATTAACATGGCCTCAAGAAATGGAAGTGTAAAAGCGCGAACTGGTTATCTGTGCATTGGGTTTATAGCAATGAAAAATAATATATATTTACAACACGGACGAAGTCTAAATCAGAAGTAACCATATACATTTCGAATTAGAATAGCTTAGTTACTCTTGATATTTTATTGATATACCGTATTCCTCGTATTGGGCCGGACGACATCAAGGAACGAACAGCAGGAATTCAGCTAATTGCGTGCAATTAGTTGGTTTGTCTTCTTGGTGCAGACAAATTAAAGTTACGTGTTTTTGGTAAGCAAAATCATTGTAATTATCGATGCCTCGAAATGACATGAAAAATGAATGGGCAAACAACCAAATTCGATAATGGATTTGCATTGACAACGTGATGGGTTTGGGTTGGATGTTGATGGATTGTCCTGTCCAAGATGAGAAATACGGTAAATCTGTTAGTAATAGCAGATGACAGTACATAAATTGTTTTAGACGGTGTGATCTACCTGTTGCTTGTATGCTCGAGATGCTAACATTTCTGAATACTGTGTACACTATACCTCGTAATAATAATGCTGTACAGTTTAATACAATGCATTGAAAAGCGCGACCTTGACAATTTTTTGTATGGGGCATTTGGTTTGTTGCCACAGGAATAAGAATGTGTTGTACTGTGTCGCTTGTTGCTTGTATGTCGGAAATGCAAATCATTTAATGACATTCCCGAAAATAGGTATTGTAAGAAAAATATTGTCTACATGGTATAGTATCGTGACAAATATACAGTATTATGGAGTGTCCCAACAGTAGCGAAATGGTGAAAATGACATTAGTTCAGTAAAATACACGTAGCTTATTCTATTTTGTGATACAAACGTAAGCGTCGCATTTTTCATACAAAGCGCTAACCGTGGAGTTGCGGTATGACCCGATGCATGCTTGTATTTGGCTGGCATACGCTACTCCTCCATTGCATTACAAACATACACTAGTGATATATCAATGACTCAAAAAGAACGTGCTCGCAGTGCTAGCGCGAGGCAGCTGCACGCGCGCCGCAGTCTTCGAGCGCGATCGAGTCCTATCCAGGCGTCTTGAGTGAGTGTCGGTTTAAATTGCAAGCGCACAGAGTTCGACACATAACTCTTGATTTCAGTGACTAAACCGTCGAGGACGTCGTGATCGAAGGGATCGAAGCAGTCTACAATGCCGCTGTAGACCACGCTGTATTGGTGGCCATGTCAGAATCTACGTACCAGTATGCATCGCCGCTCAAGATCAATCACACATCATGGGACAAAATTAGCGCTACTCTAAACTTTCAAGGCAATTTACCGGGTTTTCAATCCGTTGTGTTTGTAAAACGGAGCTTATGCGATAAACTTCAATCCGTCGTTCCTAGCGGAATGAATTTCATCATTGGGGGTTTTATGCTCATAAATGGTTTAGCGAGTAGAGGCAACTCTAAAAGGCATTGCGATGTGCATTTCAATACACCTCAGTTTCCTAATCTGTTTTTCCATGTTGTACATGCGCTGTTACATTGTCTACATTCGAACTGGTGGAGAACTGCGCGCACACACCTCAACTTGTTGTGTGAACACTGGTCAACTGCGTTACACGGTTTGCCACACCTCAACGCCTTTGCGTGCACCCACTCAATTGATTTTAACGCTCATTGTTCGATAAATTTGCGTGTAGCCGCTCAGATCATTTGCATGTTCTATGCGTTGTCCCATAGTTTGGCAAAGCAAGGGATGTTCCTAAACAATGCAAAACATGGAATAGTATTCCGTCCGTTTTTGTGACCAATCGTTCGTTTATACATTTCATACCCATACCAAGTTTTCTCATGAGCATAATTTTTCCTTACTATTTGTACACGAAATAATATATTTTAGAATATATATTCATATCGCGTGAGAGGAGTAAATGGCGGATAAATCTTTGATTCCGAAATGAGTTTGAAATGTAGCTGACTTGTTATTTGCATATCGGCAATGCAAAAAATTCTATGATGTTCATAAACGCTAATTAACGTATGTACACTAGTCCGAACACTCGAACAAAAATCTTCTGTTCTGTATATTAATAGCTTTTTTGTAAACGAGCAATTTTGAATTGTTGTTTGCACGGGGAGAAATCAGTGGTATATAATGTAGAGATAAATACTGTTTAGCTGAAAAGAAATGCATTCAATAGTTGACCAATTACAATATACGCCATTTAATTGCTGGGTATGTCGTACTCATTTGAAGTGATTAAGCTAGCACAAGAGATAAAATTTTCATATATTACCCTCGCACATCTAGTCAAATTACATAACTGAATACCAGAGTATTGTGATCAAATAGTGAGATCTAGAAAGACAACTTTGAATGTTGTACTGTACTATAACATAGTCTCGCCTAATCATGTTTGTTGAATTTTGCGGTAAAATCAGTAAATGTTTTAAAAAATTACAATTACCGCACGTTGACTTTGCAATACTAGTAGTATGAGTACAAAAAGAATGATGAGAACACAGACTATATTATATCACCTTAAGTGGCAGCAGCTATTGCTGAATCTGACTATTTTTTTAAGCTGTTTCAACTTGTTGTTTGTACGTCGATTATGAGTATCGCTTCATTGCTTCTCACACACGCACATACAATGTATTAGAATACATTATCGTCAATATTATATGCGTGTTTCAGGAGCAATTTGAAGTTGCTTTGTGTTTGTTGAAGAGAAAATACAATTATGTGATTTGAACAACATGAATTCAGTCTATATTACAATGGTCAACGTATTGTATTTTCCGTGATAACCATCTTTCATAATATTTTCATGATTTAATGAATTCAAATACATTAATACGCAAGGAAAACGCACACTATTCAGTTTCATTAGTTGTGGTTTTTGACGGAAACGATTGAAGTACATAATATATGTTTGAGAGGGTCTAAGTGTTAAATATATAAATATATGTATATATTCCTGTAACGGCACAACGTCTGTACACGTTATATATATGTTATCGATATCATGATGCATTCGAGGAGGTACAAGAAAGTAAGCGTGATCAACAACCTATTTTTCTATTACGACTATAAACTTCATTTCAACGTCGGTGTACACAACGCGAACGATTTTGAAATTAACAATACCCATTACAAGGTAATTTATGGTTTATGTCCAATTTGTTGCTTTCAACACTAATATAGCAGATCAACATCATTCATTTAGTGGATGGACATGTTGCACTTCTTGTTGTTGGTATGCTGGAAAACAAATGGCGATTTATTCAACACGTACAATCTCAACATCGGAATTGACCGATAAGTATACAATAGTGAAGTTGTTAGTTTGTTGCGCTTTATTAAAGACTGAGTCGTTTAGGACTCCGTTCACAACAAATTATACTGAGTAACGATATGCTACGCTTTGCAGCAGATCAATAAAGATAGTAGCGGCAACAGCCACTGCAGCGAAAGCTATGGCACGACAACTCTCGCGCGAGAGCACTCGCTGTTGCGTGCAGTCAAGCCGGAAGGAGATCAACAATAGAATGTTCGACTGCGAGCGACTGGACTTTGATGTATTTATATAGCGATGTGTTGGTAACGGACACGCGCATAATATTAGCGATAGGTTCATATAAAGTGTGATGAGCAAGAATGTGATTATTGAGTGAAATATTTTTACACATGTTTCTTGCACTAACGCTCTCTAGCGTTCTTTGCCCAGTGCGCATCTTTTTAGGTAGACTTTTTATTCATGACGATCTATCAGATATTTGGTGAAGCCGTATCAGTGTGGTGATGCCTGCCTCTCAGCTTGTAAGTGAGATGGGCGCCAACGCGATCGAACACGTACACAACAACATCTGGCGTTTCTTGAACGATACGCCGGACGACGGTACAGACTCTGTGTAGCGGACGCACAGGAAGCTGTGCTGAGGCTCAACGTTATTGACAAAACTCGGTAAAGCCGAGCCTCAACGAATGTTGCAATTGTAGTGACTCGCAAGTTGCGCAGCTGTGTGCAGTACCCCCATGGCTCGCTCGTAGATTATGTAGCGCATGTTGTACTTTGTGCGACATCTCGTTCAGATGAACGCGTTCATTGAGTCAAACGAGGGCTTAACATTCAAGGTCTTGCCATTGGTATCAGTTTTGTGTTGCAGCAAAGAGGTGCTCGCGTAGCACACGCTCCACGTTATGAGCATCTCGGCATTCCTGCCGTGGCGTAGTGAACACTGAAGCTACGTTTGTCTCACAATGAGGATACGTATGGCGCGCGCTGTTTAGCTTCCATCGCCTTGAAACATGCGATCGCTGTTTCGAATACCACACCACGATATATGGGAGCTCGGCAAAAGAGAGGGTGTTGCTGTCTCGTCTTCGCTCGCTGAAACACGACGACAAATACCAACTAACTGGGGATCGGCGCTAAACGTTCGACGGACCGGTAGACCCGTCGAAGTTGGTCACGATCGAGCCAGACGTACGCAACCTCGCCGTGGTGACGCCGCTACGCTCCGCCGCAGTTGCACGCCAAGATGCAGCACACCATCAACGCGTTTCAAGAAACGTCGAGGAGAGATGACAACGGGATCGAGTGACGCGTCAGCATCTACAAAAGCACGCATAGAGCAGCGACGCAGATGTAAATGGTGACGACAGTAACGACACCCCCGTCTAGCGCCCACTATCGACACCGTCGAACGTAACAATAAACACCACAACAAGCGTTGAGCCAAAGCTAGATTTATAGCAAGCTTAATAGCCACAACAACAAGAGCCAAAGCAAGTCTTCAACCACGCGGTTGACGCGCTCGGCCGTGGAAGTGTCGAGATGCGTGCCAATCGTACGCCACACATGTGAGGTGAAGTGAGGATCACGTTCCGAGGACAAGGGCTCTAAAATGCCGTAAAATCGAAAGACATGATCCAACAGAATTCGAGCGGTCTTGCGCAGGCCGCACCATATTGACAAACGGCAGATAAACACTACCACAACAGCGTGTCCATGCTGAACCTATGAATATTCGAATACAAAGTCCATCATCACGGACCGCTAGCAGTCACTAGGGGCTGGCAAATTTTGCGACGGCGCAGACTAGTATGATAGCGACTTCATGCGCCGGCACGTCTCATAAGACATGACGTACTTGGACAACCATATGAACATTTGATGCCACCAGTACAGCGCGCTCACCAGCACGTAGGTAGAGCAAATGCGGTCTATTAGCGATGATGACACCGTGACGACATGAGCGAGCTCATATTCTGGCACAACGGCTCAGGTGCGCAGCCGATTGGAAAATCGCTCGCAAACGATCTTGTACGGCTATTTAGGGCAGGGGAGCGCCAATACCGGTGCTGTCACCAAACTCGCCTTAACCGCCTCGAACGCCGCGCCATGGAAATCAGTCCATTTCTCACTCTATATCTTTCGTCAGAAACGACGACATGGGGAGCACCATCCCCGCGTAGGTCTGGCTGTAGTAAGCCACCTTTAGTCCTTCTGACTTGAGGGCATCGGCCAGTCGACATTCAAATTGTTTTTCTTGGGCGTGGACGCAATCCTTCTAAACAGTCCATCCGAGAAACAGAATCTCCACCGCTCCGTAGATGCTTTTATCAATGTTTGCATAAAAATTGTTGGCACTCATGCATTCGAAAGTGATGTGCGTGGTTCTCCATGGCATACTTGCCGTTTATTGCGTTACTGTGCACGAAGATATTGTCCAAGTACGACTGCGCAACCTCGAGCATCGTGCGGAACTGCTACGTCATACTTGCTCTCAAGCACAAAACATGCGGCATGCTGTGTCGCAACCAACTTGTCAATATACTCAACTTGCACTTTTGACAGCGCCAACCGGTCCAGATCGACTTCGTGTCGAACGCCCCTACCCTGCAGCAAAGCGGCCGTTGGTGTCTTGCATACCTCGTCACTGAAGTCCGTAAGAAATTGGTACAGAGAAACCGGCTTGTCTTTCAGAATATGCGCGCCTCGTCGCATCTCGTACTGCTGGCGGTATTTTTTCAGAATGGATTCATCCACGAAAGAGGAAGAGTTCAACTTTTCCCCCTGCTCCGGCCGCATAATCATCATCTCGGCCAATTTACCGGCCAATAACGCATGTCGCCGTATTCCATCTGTTCCTAAGAACTCCGCTCGATGTCATCTGGTATTCGCGCCTGAGCGACATCCTCATCAACGACAAATCCGGTCGAAAGGAGTAATGTTATCTACCTCGTTGTCTTCCACTACTGAGTCAAGTGGAGCGAAAGGATTGACATTCACAATTTTGCATACGGAGAATCAACAGTCTTCGCCACCACTCCCGCAGAAGGAGCAACTCCCGCATCTTGCGCTCGCGACGTTGACGTCCCGCGGGCTTCTCAGCCGCCACTTTACTGAGGGGCATCACCTCGACGGCTCCAAATTCTAGCAGCATCGCGTGCAGCGGCAATTTGAATTCACCCAAGTAGATCGTGAGAAAAGATGCTCTGCGTCCCACGACGGGCATAATAGCTTTAATAAACTTCAACGACCACTCGATTCATGACTGGTGGCGATCAAGCCAAGGCATGCCAAGAATGGCGTCATATCACCCATCCATCTCGAGAACGATAAAGTGCACGGTGCAATTGAAGTTATTAAACTCGAGACAAATCTCAAACCATCTTGCGTAAATCCACGTCGGCGCCAGGTGTCACTCGCACCTTCATAGCTATTTTCAAATCATCGACAAATATCTCCTTGTACTCGGCGAGCGTCGCCAGTTGCAGTTGGCCCCAGTCAAATAAGACACGCTTTTTTCGTGAAGCCGTGCACAACAGCGTTCACTACCTACAGCGCTGGGCTGCTCACTGGTTGAGATCTGTCCAGTTCTCCTAGGGCTAAACAAGCATGTTCCTCCAACATCTGTGGCATGCTATCGTGGCCCCCGCCTACAGGAGACTCCAGTTTCCCTACGGAGTGGCCGGAGTCTTGCGACCTCCGCGCCAACACTGCGGACCAGCGACATTCGTGCCGCTCTTACCATCTCACGCGGGACATTGAGTATTGGCGGAGCTCCGTGATTTTATGTCTTTGTTCTATTCGTAGGCCTCACATCCATCGGTATTGGACTGGATACCAGTCGGAAAGCGATGAGCGGATACGCCGCACGATGCTGGTGGAATCTGTAGTCTTCGCACTTCGCGATCTCTACGGCGGCTTCGAACGTCAAAAGATAGGAGCGGAATACTTGGTCGTTTGGAGGACCAACCCGGAGTTCCTCCATAAAGACTGTCACCATGGCCTCTTTCTGCTGTGGCTGCGAAACTGGTTCAGTCACTCGATATGCCACTCAGGCGGAGTGGCCGTGAGCGACGCGCGGCTTCTTTCTTTCATAATCTGGAGCAGCGCACCTTCGGCGTACCATTGGGTGTCGTCGAGGTTGGGAAACTATTCCCGTCCCATCTACATCTCGAACGTAGACATTCAGTCCGCGTCGGCGTGGATTGACTACGAGTGCTACCAAGTGTGACGGGAGTCACACGGCACCTTGACGCGAGGAAGCGTAACTACTTGCACGTGTGCAAAACTACTTGGCTGCTAATGTCCGTGTTCGTGAAGACCTGTGTGTCTCACGGCAAAGTTGAATCTGTTTATCGTGTGACGCCATACGGGCCACTTACCCACGTGCTCTCTGCGAGCGCCACGTATCATGCCTATGCTCCTGCATATGCAATATCTGAGCAACATGCTCCTAAATGGTACCTACCAAAACGTCTAGTCTAACCTGGTTACGTTATCCTGTGTACCCGTTACCATTTTTTGTTTTCTTTATCGATTCGACTCTAACAAAGGCAGGATTGTCCATTTTGCTTTAGGTTATATAACATATATGAGTTAAGTGAGTTAAGGTAGTTGCTATCGTTACATGTGCAGTGAAGCTGCTTGTTGTAGTGCATGCTTTCAAGGGTGGCTATGAGCAGCAAGAGAGCGAGTTAGAGCGCTCGAGCAAGGAGTGAGAACGCGATGGCATGCGAAAATGCAACATCAGAGTGATGTATGTTAACACATTTGTTTTTAATCAAACATTATTTTTATCAAACATTATCAATTTGTCTAAAGCAACAAACAACGACAAACATGATCACAAATACTGTACAATCAAACTTGCTCGGTGCTAAATTCAAAAAAATCGTCGCTTCTCAGTGCGCGAACGATGCGACTACGATCGCGACACCCTCACCAGGAACTGCACGTGTCGTCCTTGGCGCCAACGAATGCTGATGCAAGACGACCGCAAACTCGTGTGTCGTCCTCGGCGCCAACGAGTGTTGATGCAAGACGACCGCAGACTCGTATGCGCACGCGTTCATCGAGCACGAGCCTCGCTGTGCCATCATGTCTGCCGCGCCGCGCCAGCAGCAGCAACGTCAACCCACGTCCTGTCGCTAGCGGTGGTGCGCGAAGAAGCCGCCGAGTCGCAACGTTCCACACTGCGCAGCGACAACAACAACAGCAAACTCGATCACGCCTACCTGAGACAGACACTAGCGACGAAAGCGACAGCGAGTGCACAGCTGCGTTGTCGCCAGTTGTCACGCGCGTTCGACGCACGCCGACTAAAGTCCCAAGGTGCATCCATGTGTATTACAGTACGTCTCTGTCTCGCTGGTGTTTTGACAAATAGCTGCTGCCTCTCTCCATACAAACGACAGTGCGGTCGTGCCTGCAACCGTGACACGCGCAGCGCAGAACGCCAAGCGCCGCGGCAGTCGTCTCTCTACCGGCAGCGACGAGCGCAAGCGGCTGCACCTGTGGTTGCTCCAGTCGGCGCTCAGTAGCGACGATGATACGCTCGATGACACGAGCTGGCTCACGGGAACGCTCATGGATCTACTGCTCTGGCGCGTCGCGAGCCAGTACCCGTTGGTCCATTTTCTGCCGACCGACTTTTTCCACTGCTTCTTGGAGAGCCGGAGCCGTTTGCACCACACGAATTCCAGTCGAACACAACGCACAACGACAGATCCAAGCGCTGACTACGTCGTGCACGACGTCCTCGGTCGCACAGTCGACTATACGAGCGACCGACCGGTCGTGTTTGCAATCAACAGCGGCCTCGTCCACTGGAACTTGCTGCGCGTCCAGGTTTTGCCAGTGCCGGAATTGCAGCTGTTTGAGCCCATGGGGTGCGTCTTTTGATGCTTTGCTGGGTCGTATCCAGACAAACTGACGGGTTGTATCGCTTTTCTGGTGGTCGTAGACGCCTCGCGACGCGGACGGGGCTCACGTATCGGTCCGTGCCACGCAGCGTCGTCGCGTGGCTCGATGCGTGCTACCCACAGCATGCACGTTGGCTCACGCGTGCCGTGAGTGCGATAACGACACCGCAGCAAGTCAGTGGCTTTGATTGCGGCGTCGCGTGCCTGTTGTACGCGACAAAGTGTGCGCAGGGCGAGACGCGCGAGCAGATCAACGCGCAAACCGACCAGCGCGCGATCACGCGCTTTCGTCGCACGCTCCAGCAACAGCTGCGTGCGATGCAAAACAGCTCCGAGCCGTAGGTTTGGATTCGTGGTAGTGCTCATTCGACGTTGGCGTGTATGCGTGTTTGTATGTGTGTGTGTTTGTATGTGACGAGGACGATCGTACAGAGCGGTGCCACGCAGTAGAGTAGATGGTAAGATGGTAAGATGGTGCCCACTTCTCATCAACGCAGTCGTTTCGTCCAGTTGTATCGGTCGCTCTGTTGCTCTCTCGCTCGCTCGCTCTCTCTCTCAAGTGTCTCAATCCGTGCTTTTTGAGCTACTGCCATTGTGACCGCTGCTGCTGCCACCACTCGACCCGAGCAATGCGCTGCGCTGTCGTGGGTCTTTTCGTAAATCGAACGAACTCAAGTGCTTCTGCTGCTCTTTCCGCACCAAGACGAACGCACCGGCAAGCGCACTCGCCATGACGAGCTGTAGATATTCCAATAACCATAGTGAATGCCAGTCAGTTGCGTCGCACTTACAGCAACTCGAGTTGGTAGAGAGAGAGACGCACCTCGAACAGTAGGACGCGCGTAAACGGATTCGCTTTCACGCGTGGTACACAGGCTTTGAAGCGCACTTCTGTAAGTAGCAGGTCATTGTCGAGTGCCGTAGTCGCTTTTGGCGGCATCGTCGTCGTTGATTTGCGGTCGTTCGTGCTGCTGGTCTCGGGCGATTGTGGACAGCGCATCTCCTGTCGATAGCCAGTCTCGCGGCAGTACGTTTCGTCCTAGTACGACGCGCATATCGACAGTCAGGACGAATGCAGGCGACAGTGGATTGTGTACCATACAGCAGACGCACCTTTTCCGAGACTGGACAGGCGTGGCAGTCGCCCTCAAGCTCACAGAAGAGACCCGTAAGTGGGTCGTACACGCGATGGATCGGCCGGCCAGTGCTCTTTGCAAGCGGTTTTTCCAGCAGCGCCGCATCCGGGTGTGTTTGTTTGTGCTGTTTGGCGGGTAGCTGCTGCGCATCTTCACCGTCCTCGCCGTCGCCATTGTCGTCGATATCATTCGGCGCGTTCTTCTTGACCTGCGTCTGTGCGCCAATGTCGTTGTCGGGACGCAGTGCACGCAAGTTGTTTGCGTCTACGTCAGGCTGCGGTGGTGCGGCTGTTGCTGCGAAACACAGCAGCACGCAGAGCAGCATGCAGAGCAATGTGCATCGTGGTGCTCGTAAAGACATCGCCGCTCGTGACGTCATTGTCATCGAGTTGCTTGTTTTGCGTCGTTGTTCTCTTTATTCGTCCCTGGTCAAAATTACTAATTTAGCTAATACTGTTTATATATATATATTGCCGAGAGCCCACAATCACGATTGTTTATGCTGCAATTTGTTCTGAGTTGTTCGTCGACATAGCTGATCAAATTCACAACAACGTTTGACAAGCTCTCACTCCTGAACGTGCGCCACACTGCTGCTCAATCTACTCGACGAACAATACACGAGACAACAGCAATGTCGAGTGCCATTGCTGCTGCTGTCGCGCCGTGTGAAGTCTCGCTGCACGCGGCTACGATTGCAGCTGCTGCGTCGTTCATGCCACATGCAATGACAACTACGCTGTCCCGACCGAAACGACGGAGCTCGTCATCAGAGCACATAGGTGCAACGGAAGCACCACCAACCAAACGTGTAAACTGCAGTCGTACCAAGAAGCCGTGGTACGCGCTCAAACAGGTACGCATACCATTTACATAGCAAGTGCACATGTCTGTCAATCTTTCGCTCATTTGGAATGCATGTGATTGACATTAGGACGAGAAGCAACTGCTCAAGCTTGAGATCGCGAAGCTCACCGCGCTACGTGCGACGTACAAACAGTCAGTTGCAAGCCGTACGTCTGCACTACAGACTCAACAAGCCGAGAACGCAGCGCTGCGAGAAGCAATCCGCCAGCAACGACTAGAGCTCGCGCGCGCTGCGTCTGCGATCTCTGCAACACTGGTGTGTGTCGGTCGCTAGGCCAACATACATTCCGCTACTATTGCTCACGCGTCTCTCTCTCTCTCTCGTGCTCTACCAGCAACAAACATACTACAATCCGTTGTCGCAGTACATCCACCTCGGTCAGCGTACGTGCGATCGTGTTGCAACGTTTGCGGCACTCAAACACGCAATGTTGCACGACGGCGCGCAGTTTGTTGCCGCGCAAACGAGCGCGTTGGACTGTACGCAAGCATTCCATCGCCTCGAGACGTTCACGCTCGCAAGTGGCGACAGCTGCTTTGCAGGTTTGGATATCTTCCCACTCACTGGCGTCCAGAGCGTCGCGCAAGTCTACGTTGCGCTCCAGGCGTTCTGCTACAACATGGAAATTGCGTGGACCGAGCACTCGCGCGACCTCGTGCTGCGCGTCGGTGACTTTGAGAGCGGCGAGCGCGACGTGGCGTCCCAGCGCTTTGTCCACACGACGAGCACGGGCGTCGAGATCGAATCGAACTCGGTGCTCGTGAGTGCGCTCCTCCCAGGTAGTGCAGACGATTGCAATAGCGACAGTGTTGGCGACGCGGTCGTGATGGCGATCGACTTTGTCGACATCGACGATCGATTTCCGTACACGCCGCACTTGCGATTACGTCACGACATCACGGGCGTGACGACCGTGCGTGCGTATCGAACGACTGACGCACCTGCAGACGACGCGCTGACGATCGTGTTGACACAGATGTACTATGGACGACTGCACTCTTCGGATACTATTGCAATGCCATCGGAGAATGTCCGGAACAAATCGATCGGCCCCACGTTCTTTTCAAGTTTGTTGCAAGACACGATAGCGTCAGTGGTGAACACAAGAGAGTAGAAAGAGGAGGAAAAGACGAAGAGGAGACGGTTATTGATATGGCAAAATCGTGAATATCACTTGGAGGAAGCAGTATCTCTGCTGTAGAATCTAGCAGGCCGAGCGGGTTGTCGCTGGAGTGATCGGCGATGGCACATCACTCGATGGCGTCGATGACGACGGAGTTGGTGTGGCGGATGGCACGTCGCTCGACGATGGTGTTGTCGACGATGGCGTAGTCGACGACGGGGTCGTC
>JAADXH010001165.1:0-13044 GCA_023337595.1 Globisporangium camurandrum | reverse complement strand
TCTTTAGTTTCCCTATCAATATTTCCGAAATGCAGTGTTCAGCGCATTGACTGTAAAAAACACATAAACAAGTAAAGTTGCTGCTGCTTGTTACAAATATATCCTTTTTAACGATCAAATCTTATTTACAAACAACGCTTCAAATTGACAAGCACATTCAATAAATTCAACAAACGTGCGAAAGGGCAGTTTGGGTTGATACTCAATGAGGCCGAAAACAGTGAACAATCCGGTGTGGGATTTGAAACTTCCTAGTTCTTATCCCAAATGATGAACGGTTCAAACGGCAGATAGCCGAGATGGTCGGGCCACAATTTACCTTGTTACAAATGCCGTCCAGAGAACCCGACTGACTCCACCCGCAAACCCATTCTATAACGACATCCGTACATACTACAGTATTTACCCTTTGCACCAATGTATGCCTCCATGCAAGTGTCGTTATGTGAAATGGCACAAGTCGAGAAGCTCCGCCATGACAACATGTAGTTAAAAGTGCAGCTGGTGTCTTTTGTGACTACCGGTGTTTCACATTCCTGTAAACGCCGCAAGCCAACGTAGCACGGTATGGCGACTTGCGCTTTCACCTCTATAACTACTGTGTCTGTACAGTAACAAAATGCTTTTGGATTTTTGCTGGTGTGATGTCAAGGTCGATAGCATGCAAGTATCTAATGTACTATAGTTTCGGCGCAATGTACAGTACCGTACAGAATACAGTATTGTATTGTATAAGGCTCAATCATTTCAGTTTATTCAATTACTTCGTTCGATACATTACCCTCCACACTTTCATCTCTCTCTCTCTCCTCTTATTCTCGCCAACATCTACAACCATCATCACTCCGTAAACTCAGTCGTCCGTGAACTGCTGCTGGTGCGAAAGAGCCGGTTGCGACGCAAACTGTTGCGACTTGCAGCAGCAGCAGCATTCGACGCATTGCTGTTGCTACTACTGTGTCGTTCGAGCTGTTGTTGTTGCTGTTGATGCTGTTGCTGGTGCAGTGACGTCGACGGATACAGCAGCTGTGCAGAATCAACTGCTGCTGCAACGTCTCCAACATTCGCGGCGCTCCAGCCATGGCCACTTGTTGCAGTCGCAGGCGCTCGCTGCTGCTGTTGCTGTTGGTGTCGTCCACTCTGCAACGACTGCGTTGACGCGAGCGACACAAGCGACACGCGCTCGTTCGCATCATCGTCCAGTTCGTCCGGTTGCTTCTCCTGTCTGTCCAGCCGCATGGATCGCATGCTTGCGCTCCTACTCATCGCTTGCTGGAGTGGCGCCTGTGACTGCAAGAACGTCACGAGCGTCTCGGCGCTCTGATCAAAGCCGATCGACGCATTGAAATGCTGGACGACACACCTAGAAAACGTATAGCGCTTCGCTAACTCCAACGTCTGGAGCGACAGCAGCAAAGGCACGATCACTTTCCCACGGTCTTCTGCAAACGCGAGTTGATCCGACAACACGTCGCTCGTGGCTGACAGCGACGACACGACGACGATCACCGCAGCGCTGTTTAGAATCGCGTCCTTTGCGGCGAGCTGCCGCGCGTGGAGCGACAGGCTCGCAACGTCGTCTGGTGCTGTCGTGTCGCTATCGCTTGGCCGCTGTGTTGTATATCGACGACCAGCAGTTAAAGCAGACGATGATGGCGCTGCGCTGCGGTCCATGACACACCGAACGCCACGTTGTTCGAGCGTCGCACACAAACGAGCGCAAAACGCCACGTGGCAGTCGCCGTTCACAATAAATACGTAGCTATCGTTCTTACTAATACGCAACGCGTCCAAGTCCAAACACAGCGAATGGCCCGCAGGTGCTGCTCGCGCTGTCCCAGTCGATCGATTGCGATTGCGATGCGTGATCCGATACCCTCGATCGTCTCGGCGGCGCGTGCGTTCGTCTTCCTCTGACTCTTCTTCCTCTTCTACATCGCTATCATCCGCATCACATTCGTCGTCGTCCTGGACGATTGCTTTGCTGCGCATCAGTCGTTTGTTCTTCTGTTGCTGTCGGAATGGTCCATGAATCGATCGACTGCGTTGCTGTTGCTGTTGTTGGTGCCACACGCGATGCTCTTCAATCTGGTCCTGAATCCCATCCAACAACAGCCGCATGCTGTGCTGAAACGCATCGTCGTCCACCACTAGAAGCGTCTTCTTCTCTCTCTCTCCTACAGCATCAGCTGCTCCTGCATGCGTCGCACTGCTGCTCGTGTCGCTCGTGTCGCTCCTTCTTCCATCAGTCGCTGCGACTCCCACTGGCATCTGAACGCCAATCGCAGCTCGAAAGTCCACAATCTGTCGGGTCCACAAATACACTTGCAGTTCATCCGGGATCGCCATGGTTTCACACTGAATCGCAACGACCGGAACGTTCTGTAATTTTGCAAACGCGAGCTCTTTCATGCACCATTGGGATGTTGGATACTCTGTCGTCAAGAGCGCAAGCACCACTGCGCTCGATTGGATGCCTTTCGCAATCTCCTGCCGCCAGATCGACCCGCCGGTGATCCCACTCGGGTCCATACTATCGATCCACGTCGTCACGTGCGCTTGTTCGAATGCATCGCGCACGCGCCGTGCGAGTGCTGCGTGCGCGTGGCAGTAGCTGATCATCACATCGCGCACACCGGCTTCTTTCTTGATCGCATATCTTAGAGACGAAGAAGCAGCGCAGTCGATCGCACGCTCGCCCATTGTGTTCAAAGTTGTGAGGCTGATGCCAGCGCGGACAAACAAAACAGCAGCGCGTTCGTTGTGTTTGCGCAGTGCGACGTGCAACGCAGAATCGCCATTGCATTGACGTGTTGCAAACAGCGCAACGTTGTGCGCCTGTAATAGCGTCAAAAGCTGCGGGTCCAAGCTCTTGGCCAGAAACGACTGATCGACGGTCTCGTGGGGGTCTTTGTAGTCCGTTCGTCCAATCACTGGCTGCTTTGGCATCACAGTCGATAGCGTCGTACAGGCGCCAGCAGCACAGATACACAAGATCGGATCGCCCTGGACGTCCCGAACGTTTGGATCCGCACCGTGTGTTAGTAAGAGGTTAACAGCTTTGATCCTGTTAAACACACTCGCCCACACGAGTGGCGTGCGCCCAAACACGTCGCGCGCATCAACGTCCGCCCCAAATTGCAATAAAAGCTTTATCGTTTGCGTCTTGCCACGCATTGCGGCCCAGTGCAGTGGCGTTCGGCTGTAAAAACTCGTCACGCGCTCACCCACACAGTTTGGATCCGCGCCATGCTCCAACAACAGCTGCACTACCTCCTTTTCGCCTGCTGCGGCAGCTGCGTGCAACGGCGTGAGCGCCAAATCGCCGCCATATTTCTCAATCTGTCGTGCAACCGCCAGATTTCCACTCCCGCGTGCGACTTGAAACGGCGTCTGGAAGAACGCGCGACTCGGGACAAGCAGTGGGTTCGCATCTGCATCCAATAACAACCGCGCACACTCTTTCGTACGCGTCCAGAACAACGGCGGCGTGGCAAACGATGTGTAACTCGATAGCGCCCGTTGGTTGGGATCGGCGCCATAGCGCAACAGCAAAAGCGCCATGTCGGTATGGCCAAGCGTCACTGCAACGTGTAATGGACTCAGGAGTGTCGCATGGAACATGCCCACTGGCCCAAACACGCTGCTGGTGTGCGTCTTGCTGGTCTGTCCAACTGCTGCAACAGACGACGACGAGCGCTGGACAAACGACGCACGCGTGATCACGAATCGATAGAGCGACGAGATCGACACATCAAAAACGGCGAGTTTGTCGCATTCCAACACGTCAAAGTGGCCGCTCGTCAGCAATTCTTCCACGACACGTTGCTGGTCAAACACGATCGCAACGTGCAGTGGATTCTGCCGACACGTTGCAATGATAAACCCACCAATACAAACAAACGGCTGGCAAGCGTACCACTTGGATGCAAAGTCCAAACCGTCGAGTGCAATCGCGTCTGCGAGTAACGACTGGATGCGTTCGACGTCGCCGCGCTTTGCTGCCTCGTACAGTCGCTTCTGGATGCCATAGCGTCGTTTTGTGAGTGCAGACGCCCACCATAATGGAAGCCGCAATGTCGATCGCGCAAACTCAAAGCGCGCGCGGCCAGGAACACACCCGCGCTGGAACAGAAAGTGTTCGTGGAGCGCATGGAACAACGCGAGTTGGTGCCACCGCAATACGTACGCGACCAACCCAACGATTTGTGCCACGACAAATGCGATAAAGTCCAGTGGTGACAGCGCATCGTAGCAATGCGCAGTCAACGACACGAGGCCGTTGTCGTTCGGATAAACCAGCAGCACAAACGTCACGATCAAGTACGGGATCTCAACCACAACGACGAGTTCCAAGAGCGACAATAGCCGCGTCTTTTTGTACTGTGGCTCAGAATCGTCGTCGACCGCAATGCCAGACGCTGCAGCTGCAGTGTTGGTCGTCGACGCAAGCGACAACACTTTGTGTTGCGATTGTTGTTGTTGTTGCAATTGTTGTTGTGATTGTAATTGTTGTTGTTGTGATTGCAATTGTTGTGACAATTGCGCATTTGTTGCACTTGTTGTTTTGCGCTTGACAACTTTTTTCTTGCGAAACAAGCGACAGCAGCGGAAATTCAGTGCCGGTAAGCCCAACAAGACGTTCCCAACCAGTGAGTAACAAAACAACGCGAGGAATTCTTGCGACAGCTCGTGACAGCGCGTTGCGTCGTCACTGGATGTAAATGTCGCCAGCACGAATTGCGACAACGCAAATCGGATTGCAAACACAACGACGATCAACACCGAGTTCGACAGCATCGCTGCGCACACAAACGTGTTGCTCGCGTCGTGTTGACTACCGCACGGCAGCAACGCATACACGACGCGACGCACGCGCGTGTAGAGCCACCACAGCCGCCGGACGCGCAAACGCCCGTCGGCGTCCATGTAATAGTGCTGCAGCGATGGGAGTGGCGCATGGTGCGCTGTGTGGCGGCGAGTGCGATCCGGCAGTGCGTTGTTGAGGTCGTTGTGGATCGAGTCACATGCGTCGCTGCGCGTCGAGTGGCGCGACCCGTTCGTCTCGTCACTGTCGCTCACGTCCCGATGGCTGTGGCTCGCAAACGACGACTGCGACGGGACGTAAAACTTGGTCGTCGTGTCGCCGTCGTTGGTGGCGCCAGCAGTCGGCGTGAGCACTTGGGAGTACGACGCGCACGCAGTTGGTGACGTTGCGACTGCTGCTGTTGCTGCCATGTCGAGCGCGATGTCAGATCGGTTGTTGCGGCTGGTATAGCTGTTGCGGCTGCGGCTGTGGCTGCGTGTTGATATGTGATCGAGCGGCAGCGCCAGCTCGTCGTCCAGATCGAGTGCGATCTGCGCGCGTGGCGTTGCTGCAGTGCCATGCCGCTGCTGCTGAGGTTGCATGGTGAGTGGAGCGATCGACGAGCTGCGCGCAGTCGCGCGTCGCGTAGCACACACACGCTGCTGTGTAGACGACGGCACGCGCGTCGCAAGTACTCGCGTTCGTGTGTGGTCTGTTGGTCGGTCTGCGCACGTTGTGCAAGATGTGCTGAAATGGTGTGATAATCGTTTATTCGATCGAACGTCGGAGGCGCTGCTCCAGTGTGTGTGACGACACTTGCGCGCGTTCTGCGCAGCTTCCTCGTTTTGTCTCTTGTTTGCTGTGGCGTCAGTATCACGCCGACGATCTTTGTGTATGTGTGTTATGTTTGTAAAGAGCAGCGGACAGCGCTACGCTTGCCTTGATCAATCGCAGCCGCGCGCTCAAGCCGTTGCTGGCCGACAAACCACGCAAAGGACGACTGACCGTCAATCTGTACGAGAGCGACTCCCTTTGTCGTCGCATCGCGAAGACGCTCAATTGCTCTCGTTTACTCCATCGATTGAAAACCACATCTACAATTTGGATTGACATGTTGCCAACTCTATTTTGACAAATATTTTACAGTTCGTGTTGCCAGATGACATTAAACACAGAATATGGCTACAGTACCGGCAACCTCAAAATACGGTATTGACAACACACAGTTACGATATAGCACACATTTAAGACCTTCATATTTCCGATGTGACTGTGCACGACACACACCAACAGAACTCTCAAAATTGCTCCAAACTTGGCAAAGCCACTTGCAAACGTCTACATAGGGCTAATACTCTGATAGCACTTCAATGCTTATCTTCTGAATTATCTTCTGAATTATCTTCTGAATCCAATTTCGATACACAAGTAATTAGGAAGATAAGCATTAAATCGGACAACGAGATTTGACTGTGATTTTATATGACGATTGTTCAAGCAGCATTTTCGCTTCGGAACTCGCTTAAATGCGACCTGTTTGGATTTGTAAGTAAAGCGACAACGCTTTCCAATCGACGGCATCGACAACAGCGAGTAATGGAACGAACGAACATGTGAGGTAAGGGCGAAAGTACCGTCTTGATTGAGTGTATTGGTGTGTTCTGCTCTAAGCGCCGTGTTGCTACTGACTGTTGTACTTCTTCTGCCCCAATAACGCAGCTACACATTATGCTCGAAGAAAGTGTGCGAGTCTTTTGCGATACGATTGGCACCCGCCACAAGCTGGCATCCTGACAGCACAGCCCCCCAGCTGTGGTTACAGTACACAACCGTTGCTCTCCTTTGCAGCAATGCCAAGTACCCAGAAGGTGCTGATACATACGTGCTTAACGCTATCAATCGCTCGCTTGCTCACTTCTCATTCGTGTGATAGATCGCCATGAGCGCCACATCCAACGCACCGCGCTCAGCACCTTCGTGCCACTAAGTGCCGTCACGTTTACCAACACGCTGTGCACACAGCCCACACTCCAAGTTCATCCAACCTGATCGGTACCAATGTCACCCTCGCAACGAAGACAAGCAGACTCGATGCATTGTCCGTCACGCACCAGATGCGGCAACAGCTCGGTGACAAGCAGGACGACTTTACGCAGCAGCAAAAGCCGCTATCTCGGTCAAGCGTGGGAGCAGTACGACCAACATCATCGTTAGCGCAAGATCGCCTCCAACACCAGTAATCGCATAGTCAGCCGTCGTATCGTCATCGATGTACGTGTGATTCGTACACGCAAATCACATTTTGCTCCATCTGTACTGACACGTCACATACACAACTTCCATGTACACCGCGCCAGTTCACGCTCAATCATGCGACCACTGCGCATGTCGACAATGACCCCGACTTTCCAATCCCGTTGTCGCATAATCCAAGCCGTATCTCGGCCGACAAACTCGCACTTGGTACAAGCGTCGAGAGCTTTGACTCAGTAGGAGCAAGATCTCGACCTCCGATGCAGTTGTGTCAAGTTGATGGTGGATGGTAATGGATGACGCAAATGAACTATCGTTTTCATGTGCATATAGTATCACCCTGTTTGTCTAACATTGAGGTATATTACGCGTAACATTGCACATCCAGTGACAACTGCGTGAACATGCCGAGTGTGAATGATGGAAAGGGACGGCGACATACGATGACTTGTAAATGCATACGTACGTGTCTACTCGCTTATGTGGGATTGTTTGAATGCGCGCAAAACTCCTAATACTAATCCAGTCTTTCGTCGCTTGCGTGTTCCTCGCGCACTTGCATTTACTCTACTCAAAGCAATTCGCTGAGCATCTACCGCAGGATCTTTTGCAAGATCCATCCATTCGATAGTCGGCTGCTCGCCTGCCGGACTCGGGTACCGAGCACCAAGGAGAGCGCGAGCTACTGATGCGGCGTTTCGAGCATCGCGTTGAGCGAGGCAGGCTGGATCAATTGTGATGTCGTCGAGTTGCTCGACCCAGTACCTAAACAAAAGACTCGAGAACATCCAACCACTCAAAGAGCGGAGGTCGGATGGCCACGTACGTTTGGTGCGTTTGTTCTGCTCGATGACTTGAACTGGTGCTTGGTTTGGCAACTCTGACACTGGAACAGTATCGCTGACACATAGAGCTGACGTTGGCGCTTTTGCGCTGGCTGAATGTGTTTAACGACTGCCGAGAGCTGGCTTTGCAGTCCAGCTAACGACTCATTGTGCTGCGCTTGCTGCCGAGTCATAAGACGCTGTTGCTCTGCCATTTGCTGCTGTAAAGACATCAAATCGCGCTGAAGTGCACTTTGATGATCGACTTTGCATGCCAGGGCTACAACATCAACCGAAACGACACGCTGCGTTCGCTCTATCTCATCTACTTTGTTGGTCCACTCGCTGCACGTTACGGAGTTGGTTTTGTCAATAGTAAATGCAGTCTCCGATGGCAGCGAATGAATGTTGTCTCTGACAAAGCGCTTCCATACACTACTGCTCCATTCACGCAATGCAGTCGACGCTGTATCACTTGTGTCGTAGCCACCAGACTCCAGAACAGCAGACAGCATGGCACTGTGAACAACGTGGTTCGGCGATGCAGCCGTCATGTCGGCGTGGTAGAGTAGTAAAACAGCCGTGAGAGCAAACACGAACGGTTCTGTCTGCAGTCGTGTTGTATAGTGTGCAAATAAACGTCGAGCAAACGCTTGCTGTAGTAACACTGCATCACCAGTGAGATCGAGCTTTGCTGGCTCAATATTCCGAGTCGGCTGCTGCCACCCGCCAAGAACTCGAGCGACTTTCTGATCGCTGCTGCTAGTCTCGGCAATGTATTCGGGAACAGTGTTAAATCCGTCCATGGTCCACCTGCCTCTTTGCGCAAGGTCGCTCAACTTCACGTCCGCACTAGCAGCACCTACGACTGCAGCACCTCGTCGACTAGAGTGTGACCGCAGCTTTGGCGTCAGCCGCTTGTTGTCGCCTTTGTCGCTCAGCGAGTCAAACAGTCGGTTGATGTAGGCGCTGATAATGTCTTGCTGTGCTGTCTCAAACGCTATCTGACGGAACAAACGATCCGATAGTCCGTACGTGTCAGCAGCAAGCTGGGCTGCGAGAGCATGGATCGGGTCGAACGTCCATTGTAGCGCGGACGAGAATACAGAGACTGAGTGTTGCTGTCGAGTTTTTTGCGCGTAACCCGGATAAGTATGAAATGCCCGTCCACTGCAGCTCTGAAAACACTACGTCGCCAACGTCAGAGCTGCAGCCGACCAAAGCCCACTGCAGAGACACGAGCGTCCGGTCTTTCAACGATCGAACATCATTGCGCTCCCACAAACGTGTTGTAAGCACGACGAGGTCCCCAACAGTCATGAGCGGCATCTTGTCCTGCAATAGCTTGCCTTGGGCCGATGTTTGCTCGAGGTAAGTACGGCGGAGCGTCCTTCTGAGCGTCTTGTACCACTCTTGGTTGTCCGAGAAAAAGCGCGTGCTAGTGGACTGCACAAGCTGTCGCTTGACGCTGCTTAGGTAGATGGAGGATGTCGAGAACCCAATGTCGACGTCGGCTACTAAGAACGCAGCGAATTTGCCAAACAAGTCTTCATTGACGTCGCTACTGCCTAGTGAGTTGAGGGAGTGCGATCCGTTGTTGTAGTGTGCAAGGAAGTTTGCAAACTTCATTAACGCAGCTGTTGCGTGCTGACGCGTGGAGCTTGTGTAGCTCGACTCCATTAGATTCGTCATTGCATGTGCGCTCTCTCAGCGCTGTCGATCTCGCCCGTCATTGCTCACAGATCTCTCCATTGTGATTCCTCTCTGTCTGCATGCTTTGTTGGTCAGTCGTGAATAAACCGTACTTAAAGAATTATTTACTGTACGTTATCTTCTGAATCAGAAGATAACTCAATAAACCACTTCAAACGTTTAACAAGACTTGCCGATATACTTGTACAGCATACAGTGAAATAATCATCGTTGTACACAGCGCGCGATCGTTTTTAGTAGCGGGACTAATCACGTCCGCAGGCACACGCTCTCGCCATTAGTTTCATTAACTAATTTATAATATATTTATGCATATAAATATATATATATAAATATATATATATATATATCAACACACCAAATTGGTGTATTGGTCAAATTACAGAAGAGCAGAATATGTTGCCCTGCACGCCAGTTTGGTGTATTAATTAAAGTACAAAAGAGCAGAAAATATCGCCCTGCTTAAATAAGTGTATGCTCATCTGATCTCCTCGTACTTTCGGACCATCCTTTTCATTGATATAAACATATATTCCTCTCAAAATTATGATTCAGCCTACTGTGCCTCTATCAACTGATATATCAACTGAGCGTATATTTGCGGCTATAAATATTAATACACAATTCTCGTACAAATTGAGCCACATATGTTCTGTGATTACTACAAACGTTTATAGATATGTTTTATAGCCATAATTCAGACATTGTCCATATACTAGTACGCCTTCATGCCAAAACGTTTTTTTGTATCACAACATAAACAATACGTGCATTGTAATCTTTAATTGTATATATTGTGAATGGAAAATGCAAACGCAATTCAATTCAAAAGTACAAAATACGGTAATGTAAATTTATATGAATGTGCTAAATTGGTTGTAGATGTGTTGTAATTATTGAAGACGTACCTGAATTCATTCACTCGTATTTGACTTTATCGAGCGAGTTTTGTACTATTTAAAACTGGGTTTGTTGTACTTGAAAGACGTTGTAAAATGCGTGTAATACCAAGCGTCATATTTAATTGGGGTTATATTTCAATGTGCTTTCGCACGAAATTTGTCATAAAAACGGGAACCTGTCTGTGGTGCATCATTCATGCTTCTACCGTACATGAGGACAACATGCCTTTATTGTGATTGCATCTCACATACTTAGCATTGATAATTCAAAAGACGTTTCATGAATCTGAACTATATATATATCTTAATGTCAAAGTATGCGTATTGTATGAACTACGATTTGGAGTTACGGGCTTAAATACACATTTTGGGGTATACTTTTAGATAATGTTTAGTAAAGAAGAATTGAGCGTAAATATATATCTGCCTGTGTACATTTCGAACCCTATCGAAGTTGTTTCTAGTACTAAACATAACACCACGCGATACATATCATGACACTTTAGTCTGGAGAGGATATACAAAACGGTACTAAACAAATTTTGCATATTTTTGTGGCAGCATCGGGAATGCTGTAATCAAACATGCGAATGCAATAGCGAATTGTATTACCAAGCAAATAGTTTGAGCGAGGGACCGAATCGAGTATAGTCAAAACAGACAAGTATTTGCTGCCCAGTATGGGGGAGCGCGCCACGCAATGGCTTTGTATGGTTAGGCGGGCTTGGCAACATCTTTTTTCCGATCAAAGTAGGCAACATTGACCGAGGTATGTACGAGTCTTTCCCATCAGTTATATAACGCATATGAAAGAACTTTGCTGCCTCTTGAAACGTCGTTCAATAAAACTGATGTATGAAAGATAGGCAGTGAACATAATATGTTAAGTGTTAATTTGGCTGGTTGAAGTTTAAGTGGACAGCAACAAAATTTGCTGATTATGTAGTATTAGGGTATTGTGGTTTCCTATGATATGTGTAATGCAACTAACAGATGCGTTAAGCATTATGCATACAATTGATCTGATATGTACTGATATATTTGACTATATCATCAACCTTACCAATTATATTACTTATGTCAAATATTGACTTCAAATACACAATACGACGAGCAGTCACAAGTATCCATATGATGAGGTACTCTCAAGATATCAATTAAAGCACAAAACAAACACGTAACGCCACCATGAACAAAGGACTTTCATTGTTTGTCATCGGATGAAATTTGTGTATGCCGGACAGGCAGTTCACAACATTGATTATGCATTTGTTCTGACTGGTCGAAGCTCAAGTGGAAAGCAAAATCATAGTGGTAGATTGTGTTGTCGATCGTTGTGGTGTCATATAGATTTTGTACTATATGTTGAAGTACAACGGAATGTAGCATTAAACATGATAAAAAATATTTATTACATAGTTTAATGGTTCGAGTATGCTAGGCAGCTGCCGAAAGTAACTGACTAAATCTTTGCGTATGATACACGAATGTTCTTATGTTATATACTTATGATCAATTCACAAGTTATGGAGTATTACACATATTCATGTCCTGATTTGTGCTTGATAATGATAACCACCACTTCATACTGTGATTACGTACCACTAAATTAAGTATTACTATAGGCGTGGAAGTGCTAGATTTTAGCATCCCATTTAATATGATTGGTAACGAAATGACATATCAAAGTATACGAGGTGGTCGCCAATTTCACAGGAAATGCAGTATATAGATATAATCTGCTGGATATAAATAACGCGGTGGAGAAGGATACATCATCCGTCAATTTGTATGCCGAAAGTTATACTGTATATGCATTAGTGTTATACCTTTAGCAATTCCGACATTCGACAGAATTGTGAATTACTGGTCGAATATAACATCCAGCACAATATATGTAGGTATTACCTGTCAAATATTTTAGAGTATCTTACCCACATTTAGATACGGCGTTAAAAAACAACTGCCGCACTTGATTGGTTGCATGGGTAAATCCGTCAAATATTGAGATACCGATCGGTAAAGTATCCGATACTCCGCTTGATCAACAGACCTGACAAGGATACATAGACAACTGCAAGTATTATAATCACATTTGAACCCGGATATACGCAGTACAAGTTTTTGTTTCACAGTATCATTTATGAACGACTTCATGCAGCTCATACAGTATACTTTATATCGTGGAGTTGAAGAGCCCACCTTTCAGCTAATATTCTGTACATAATGCATTAGGATGAAAAAGGGAGGAACAATCCGGGCTGTCAGAGACGATTTCAATTATGAGTCTGAGAGCAAGTAGTTGCGAGTGGGCTGTTTTTGGGCGCTTTAAGTTTGGGATATACAATATTCTCATAAAGTATATTTCTGCGAAGATTTAACAACAATTTGCATTTTACAGAAGGAAATACAGTGCGCCTTATAATTATACGGACACTTGATTTTTTTGAATAAAATGGCCAAAAATTAGGTTAGAAAACTTTCGTTGCATTCAAACGATGCGCAAAACAGAGCTTTATCAGCACCCAAAATGTGAGCTGATGGA
>JAADXH010001164.1:0-13045 GCA_023337595.1 Globisporangium camurandrum | reverse complement strand
TTAGTATGTTTAATACTAAAGCTAAATCTATTCTAAATGAATGGTCCTGCTAACTTCTAAATTGTTGACTGTCTAATTGGTCTAAATGTATAACTATCTTGTATATATGACCAATTATAAAGCAGCTTGACAAAGCTGACAATAAATGTATTGCGAGAATAGAATTCCGCAGCGCTGAGCTATTAAATATTACCAGCGCGTGTAACCCCGTTACAAATTGCCACCGTGTAACGCCGAGGATAGGCTTTAATTGTGTGCGGAAATGTTCCATAAACGGTCGAGCAGCCCGGACTCATGTTGCCACGTGGCGCAAAGTACCAATTAGCGACGATACCGTACACGTCTTGGTTTCAAATTACAGGTCCAAAACCTTGAGAGAGATCGCCTACCCCATAATAGCCAAATGGGCGTATTGCGGTGCATGTAGTTTGAGCACAGCTCGTCGAGAATGGATGGTCCAATCTCCTTGTTCGACCTGTAGTTATCTGGCGTATGATGACGTACGAGTTCGACAAGTCAGCAAGAAACATGCGAATGCGACGCACAAAATCTGGTAATGCAAACTTAAAGGAAGATTGAGGAGGAACTTCGTACATGAGTCGTCGCTCTGGGACACAGGATATGTAGCTGGTGGCATCTCGAGGTCAAATTTGCGTAGAGCATGTGGTAGAGCACCGACTCGCAGCCTTGGTACATCCTACGTCGTGCCAGAGCATCAGCATTGAAGTCGGGCTACCACTGTGGCCGCTGTAACGATAGCACGCCTTGTGCAGCGCATGACATACTCACTACTGGGTCGAGCGACTCGACTTAGACATTGTGTGATCCGAATCGCATTTCGAGTGACCCGACTCGGACAATGTGTAACCCGAATTTGATTTGGTGTGACTCGATTTGAAAATCGAGTGATCCAAGTCGGATTTTGTGTGATTTTAGGCTACTCTAATGGAACATTGCGCAGTCAGAGTGAGACGTTTTGCGAGCTGAGGGGGACTTTGTGCTACCAGAGTGGGTTTTTCACTAGGTCCGATGGATCTTTAGTACCGGGCGTGTTTGTGCACGCCGACCAAATTTCAGCCCGTTGGAAGCTTTCCTAGGGTGCTCCGCGAGCGTTTGCTGGGTCGCTTTGAACGTGTTGGCAGTTGCGCAGCTTGGTTCACCACTTCGATGCTTGGGATGATATGCTGTTTGTTGCAGACATGAGCATTGATTAAGACCAACGCGGTGTTTAGGTCGCTTGAGACGCAACAATTGCTATTCATTAACGTGTGTGCTTTCTTACTCCCAGGACAGGGCGACCTGCCGGGTTCTAGGCACCATCTGTTGCGTTGATTTATGTATCGCTTATCTAGCTAATTTGTAATGCGTGGGTCGATGTCGTCGATGCGGTCGTGGTGACGCGACGATCACGAGCAAGCGCACGAAACCTGTCGCATGGTTGTCCCGCTAGGAACCGGAGACACGGTTGTTAACCCGACGGGTTTTTTTGAACGAGACGGCGGAGGTGATCGTGCATTGGCGGGCCGTAGTTTGATCTGCAGACATGCGTGCGACGCAGTTGGTCGTGTCCATGGTTGTGTGCGGGGGCATCACGCGACTGAATATCGCGCAGTCGATTCGCAACGGCGTGAAGGTGAACCTGTTGAAGTTGAAGCAGAGCGAGCGTCCATTCGCGGCTGTCGTAGTTGATCTCGTAAAGACTATCGCATAAGCGCCGTTACCATGCAGTCGACTCGATTTGAAGCTGCTCCAGCAACCGGCCCAGCCACGCGTCAACAAACTGGAGAACAAGCGTGACGCCGCTCGATCGGTCCGGTCCAGCACTGCGGTTCTTCGACACACATGCGCGTTGGCGGCCGAGTAGATGCTGTACGCGCGGCCAGCAGGACGTTGCGACAAAAATGTCGAGACCAGCAATCGCATCGAGGATGTCGTCGTAGGTGGCACAAGGTCGAGGCGACGAGGAAAGCGACGTGAACGAACCAGTGTCCGACGAAAAGTGTGCGTTGCTCGACCCCGCTTCGAGACGCTCTCGCATCGCTTGCTTTCGAAACCGCTGTACGTACGCGTCTCTCGAGCCGAAGAGGGAAGAGTAAAGCACATGCAGGATCATCAGAGTATTTAGGAAGCGTTGTTGGTAATTGTCGCGAACGGAAAGAACGAACGACATTGGAGACATCCACGTATCTACGGCAGTTAACACTTGGCGGATAGTGAGAGCGGCCATCAGCTGGTGGATGTGCGTAGGGTAATAGTCAATTTTGACTCGACGTGACGAATCTGGCAGATTTTATAAGGTACTGCTGTAAATTTTTGTCGGAGGTACGCGCTTCGACCATTCGGCATGGCACCAGCATCGCCAGGTACACTCGGCTCCGGTAGCGGTGGGACGGCAGACATCATGTCAGCCGCTCGCGAATATATGAGATCACGCTCTAACTGGTCTATGCGTGCGAGCAAAGCAGTCGCGTCGATAGTCGACTCAGTCGGGCTGGCGTCGTCGTTTACAGTAGCTTCGACAAATGGCGGTGTATTTTCTGCCCGACTGTCGTTGTCCAAGGTCGCTTAGGCAAACTCGGTGACTTTGAACGGGACGCGCGGTGCAATTGATGGTAATATGCGTGCTCGTGATGCTGCTGACTTCTGCGGCGTTGATGGGACCGGTGGGGTGTTGGCCGGGTCCAGCTGAACGATATGTGGCTTCTTTGCAGCCGACGTACATGTTGCGCTTGTTGATTCCGCTGATGGCTCGACGGATGATTCATCCGTGCGTTTTTTTCTTCTGCGATACGCAACCGCTGACACGAGTGGTTCGCGCCACATCAGACGTGACAGTCACACCAGCAGACGGGGCAGGTTTTCCACTTTCACCTATCCCGTCAACAATCCGAGGAGAAGACGGAGGTACTGGCTGAGCAGCTGTTGCGGGGGTCGGGCGAGGTTAGGATGCAAAGGAGAACATATGTTCTTTATAATCGGCTATCTTGAGCCGAAAGCAGAACGGTGTTGCTTGTAAGCTGTCGGGCATGCATCAAACTGGTCGTTGACAAGCAACATCATACAAACAAGGCAATCGAGGACTAACGCGTAGACCGAGATAATTTACTTTGCTCATATTTTGAAAAGATCAAGTGCTTAAAAATTTTCCTTCATATATTTGAGATATGTATGTACAAATCATTTCATGCTAAAAAACTCAGCAACAACAACATCACAACAAATCGCAATGTGCAACAAAACAGAGACGCGTCGCTCGCGATTGCCGACCGACATCGGTGCTCATGCTGTCAAACTCGTGATTGCAAAGTAGTGGTCTGTCATGAAAGCGGTCGAGGCTATTGGCGTGAAACGCAACACTCTATACAGCATTTTGAAAAAGTAGCGCTTAACCGGCAGTGCTGAAGTTGCTCCTCCACGCTGCCGCGCTCCATTTTTATCAGCGGCTTCACGTGAAGCAATTTGGTATTGAGTCGACGACTACTGCTCCACTACTCTGCAGCCGCTCAGCACCTGAGTGATCGAAATGTTTAGAGTGTCGGTGTCGAGACAAAAAGCCCAGCGCATTTTGGAGGACCTTATTAAAGGGGACGTCGCTTCATCCTGAATGACGAAATTACCCGTCGATCACTGAAACCGATGCGCGTACGTCCACGAGCTCGTTCGTCTACTTCCAAGTCAACGCAAGCTCGTGTTTGTAGATGAAGTCAGATTCTCTTGCTCTCTGTGCGTCCTTCATGGGTGGTGCCCACCTGGCACGCGAGAGCAAGTCATTGTTGCCGTCGTACGGTTGCAGAACTTCAGCATTGCTGCTACCATCATCGCGACCGGGTTGCTTTATTACAAGGCAATCAATGGCGCCTGCAACACGGATCGGTTTGACAACTTTGTCGAGGACGTTGGAACGGCGCTTGCAGCCTCTGCTATTGAGGGTGCTGTGGTGATCATGGACAATGTGACTTTCGGCAAAGCGACAATGATCCGTAACTCGTTTGCTGCGTTTGTACACTGTGTCCTCTTCCTGCCTCTTTTCTCGCCCCTTCTTCAAATCGATTGAAAAATTATTTTCTAAGTGGAAAGGACTTGTTCGACGCTGCGCACCCCTTAATGAGCCACAACTATACAGCATCATTGAGTCGTGCAATGAACATGTGACAGCACTTGACTGCGAGTTGTAGATCCAGCACATGTATCAATTCATTGCTCCTAGCCTTGCTGGGGAGAGCATCGTTGATTGACTGATTGACACCATTCACTTATTCCAAATGGCATGCACGCTTCTTTTGTGTTGATTTTTGGACTCGATGTGATTCTTTTTGGATTTAACTGTATTCCGAGTAAAACAATATTTTGTGTGCTAAACTGTAAGTTGTCTATACAGTGAGAGACTTCTGAACTGCGCCGAGAATATACCCCTGGCCATGCATATACGGCCACCAACGTTTTGCTCCATAACTGCAACGACTTCGAATTTGGCTATGTTGTTTAGATATGTTATTTGCACGATGCAGATGAGTCTGACAACATTGCTCGCAGCACTAAAGTTGGTCGTTTTGACTGACTTCACATACAAAAAAGTCAGGTGGCCAAAATTTACGACCACAACGAGACCATACAAATTCCTATATATACCATTTGGGCGAAAACTATTCGAACACCTACGTCGACGCTACGACACCATTCGCCATTCACAATGGGGGAAAGCGACGGCATTGTGCAACAACGAACGCGGTCGTATTTTGGAGATGAAGGAGGCTGGCGCGAGCGTTCGACTGATAGCACGTACACTGCAACGCTCATGAGACGCTGTACAGCGAGTGATTGACAGCTAGGACAGGAGTGTGAGCTCTGGACGTCCATTGCTGCTCTCTGAACGCGAGACGCGTGCACTCGTGCGTAGCGCCGCTCAAGGCAATTGATCGTCGGCGCAACTCCAAGCTCAGCTTGCTCTCCCTTGCTATGTGCGTACGGTGCGTCGAATACTGCAAATGATTGACTGGTTGCAATACTGCAAGATGGACAACACCCTGCAGCTATTGCCAGGGCACAAAGAGCACCGACGTGTTTGGGCGGAGGAGATGCTGCTGCGTCGGTACGAGTGGTGTAGCATCGTCTTTTCCGATGAAAAGAAGTGGAACCTCGACGGTCCCGACGGCATGCAGCACTACTGGCGCGACATGCGCAAGCCAGCGCGACAGACCAACAGACGCCAAATGGGTGGAGGCTCAGTAATGATTTGGGGTGGCTTTAGCGCCTCTGGGAAGACCGAGCTTGCTGTGTTAATTGGAAATCAAAGCGCACATGACTATGCCAATACACTGTCTCAGTACATGCTTCCGTTTGCTCACATGCACTATGGCACAGACTACACGTCCCAACAAGATAACACATCAATCCACACCGCAGGGGTAGCAGGAGAGTTCTTTGATGATCAAGCAGTTCGCGTGCTTGACTGGCCTGCGCGTTCCCCAGATTTGAATCCAATTGAGAATCTGTGGGCCATCATGACTCAAGATATCTACAAAAACGGAAAGCAGTACGACAGTGTTGCGTCGCTGACTGCTGCAGTCCACGCTGCATGGTTACGGGTCTCACAAGACACACTAAAGACACTCGTTGACTCAATGCCGCACATGTGCATTAAGGCGGTCAAGAACAAAGGCAGCAAAATACATTACCAGCCAGCCGATCGAATATCGTCCTATCGCTCAATATAGGAATTTGTATGGTCTCGTTGTGGTCGTAAATTTTGGCCACCTGACTTTTTGTATGTGAAGTCAGTCAAAACGACCAACTTTAGTGCTGCGAGCAATGTTGTCAGACGCATCTGCATCGTGCAAATAACATATCTAAACAGCATAGCCAAATTCGAAGTCGTTGCAGTTGTGGAGCAAAACGTTGGTGGCCGTATATTTATGGCCAGGGGTGTAGCATGTGCTACTAGAGCTGCAAAAACCGGTGATCATACTGAGATCATCGCAGTATCTACGTATAGATGCTCCTTTACAGAAATGGCTATCCTCAATTCCACCAATCGGGCTTTCCGACTTTTGATCCAGGTCACAAACACTCCATGTTTGCAGGAACTAGCTGGCTACGCACTATGCCATCTGCCATGAAAATCCAGCATAATCCATGTGCAGTAGGGATCGTTGGTCCATGCGTCGTTCGTAGGCGATGTTCGATACATGCATGACAGCAGCAGCAAACGCGAGGCAAACGAGTTTGTGTCGTTGCTACATGCGTCGTTCCAAGCAAAGCGTTTGCTCAAACTGCAAAGCTTGTTCTGTTTTTTGTTATCATGGTGGTTGTTGTTGCATGGTCGAAACTACTGTAGACGGGCCATGCGTGCGGTGCTGACATGAAAAATTGCAATAATGAGCAGAAAGAGGATGGGAAATCAGGTGGTGGGACACTTGCGTAACGATATTGTAACCTAGCAAGCGTGTCCGTTCACATACTGTGATAAAGATGTTTGTCGTCCCATGTGACAATTAGAGAGGAGCGTCTTGATCTAACTATACTTTGAGCGAGCGTTGATAGGGTAGGTACCAGGCACTCGACATGTGTACCTCACAATAGTTCGCAATAGTGATAAAAAGAAAAGCACAAAACGTCACAAAGGACAATGTCATCGACCAAAAATATAAGGACATTGCTCGTTCACTTGTGCTCGCTGCCGTCGTTGCGCTCTCTGCTCTCGGCGACAAGCAGCACAACCAACGAACAGCGCACTTGGACTCCTGCGCACGCCAACGCACTGCAGCAAGCAACAGCCCCGACGACATCCCTCCGCGAGCAGCAGTGCGATGCTGCAGCTGCCACGGACGCCACAGCTCCGGCGCCGGCAACTGAGCCGGACGCTGAATGCAACCGACCCGACGGCAACCATCATCGTGCCGGCCGAGACAATGTTTGTCTTCAATGGCTCGAGCGCCGACCTCGTGCAGCAGTTCTACCAGCGCTACGAAGCAGGCGACTCGCCGTCGAAGCTCGACATTGCGCACAACCGACTCCCTGCGCGCGTGCGTGCGCGCTTGGCAGTGTACGACCTGAACTTCAAGCACCTCCACCCACTGCTGCAGCGCGCGCTGCTCTGGGACACGGGCTACGTGTTTGAGGGTGGCAAGACGCTCACGCGCGTCTGGACACTAAACGGCACGAGCATGGCAACGATCGCACTCTCGTACGATCGCTTCGCTGCTACAAACTGCAGCGCCGTCGCGTGTGCGTCGGCGGCAACGAACGCTGCAAACACATCGGCGTATCGATCAAGTGGTACGTGTGCTTCTACGCAACTACTGCCAGCGCTGCGCTGTGCGATCGAATCGTCAAAGAGCAGCAGCACGAGCAGCAGTGACGACAGCAGCGCAGCGTTCTGGGCGACTGGCGGCGACGCAAAGGCCGTCCCAGCGCTTACGCTTCGGCGCCATGCGTGGACAGACGTCGCAGCATCGTCGACGTCTTCGCCACAGAACGTCACGCTGTTTGCCATCCACTCGACGTCCCCCGCAACCGAAGCGACGGTCGATCAGTGCGCCGCATCGGCCACAGTGTCGCTCATCATCCCCTGCGCTGTCTACACGAGCGACAATGCTGCATCAACCAACTGGGCCGCGCCAGTGGAAGGAGCGCTCGTCAGCGTCTGGCTCCAACACGCACAGGCCGAGAAGCCTGGCATGAGTCTCTACATCACAATCTTGATCATCGCAGCTGCGGTCGTTGCGCTCGTGTTGCTAGTTGTGATTGGTTGTTTACTGAAGAAACGATTTCAACGCCGTCGACAGCAACGCGACGTTGCAAAAATGACGAGCGCCGACCCTGCTGCGCTGCTCGAACGCAGCCACATCAGTCAGATCAGTCAGATCAGTCAGCGGAGCGACCATGCGATCGTCCGCAGTAGCAACGTCGCGCTGCTCGAATCCGACGGCGACGCAAGCCAGCGCACGAGTGACAACGACACGAGCGACGCAAACGCGAGCGACGCACTGTGGACGAGCGTCTGCGGTGCAAACCGCGCAGTTGCACGGCGCCGCGTGGCGCTCGACCAGCTCGTGTTCAAGCAGCGCATTGCAAGCAGCGCGAACAGCGAAATCTATTCAGCCAAGTACCACGGCGCGCGCGTTGCGGTCAAGCGCGTACTGCTTGGTGCTGCTAGTGATCCGAGCGAGACGCTTGCAATCGAGTTGGACGCGCTTGCGACGCTGCGGCATCGGAACCTCGTGCGGTTCTACGGCGTTGCGATCGATGCGAGCGCACGCGTCGTCTGCGTCGTGACCGAGTACGCACGCAACGGCAGCTTGGCGGCGTTGGTGAGCGGTACGACGCAGCAGCGCCGTGCGTTGCCTGTGGCTGTGACGTGGCGACAGTTGGAGCACGTGCTACTGGGCGTTGCGAGTGCGCTGGCGTATTTACACGCACGCACTGTCCCCGTCGTCCATGGCGACGTGAATGCGTCGAACGTGCTGTTGTCGAGTCACTGGGAAGCAAAAGTGATTGGTGTGAAGAGCAATCGTGAGAATCAAACGCCACCAGACGACGTTCGAGCACTTGGAGTGCTCGTCCAACAAGTTGTTGCGTTTGCTAACCGCATTGCGGCTGCTGCGACGACGCACTCGATTGATGGTGATGAGGAGGAGAAGCGTCAGATAGATGACGATGAGGAGAAGCGCGAGAGTGTGTGTCCACAAGCGCTAGTAGAGATTGCTAGACAGTGTTTGGCAGAAGATCCGACCGCGCGACCGCGTGCGAGTGACGTCGTGCGCGTCTTGCAGACACTTGCGACGTCACTTACGGAGGTGGAGGATGAAGACGACGACGAGGTGGAGATTGAGGTCGAGGACGGACAGCAAAAAGATGATGAGAATGTGTAGAGTACAGACGATAAAGAGTAGAAGATGCAGTAGCAGAGCAGGGTGTATGTATGGCAAATGTGAGTGTACGACTGACTGCTACATGACACCATGGCAACATGCAGTTGGAATGGGTTTGTTGGATGTGCAGTGTGTTGTGTTTTACAACAACACAACTGTTAGCAGCAACCACAACAAGTCCACAACACAGCAAATTATGCAAAAAATGAAGTTATTAATGACCAATGTGATATCATTCATGTTACAACATATATTTCATGTGACAACATACACAAATAATACACTCCATTAAACTGTGAAAATGAGCTCCAAAACGACATCCCATTCATGACGTACACTTCATACTTGGTAACATACTGTCGCTCGTCATGCACTCCCTTCAGCAGCCTCAAACGCCTCCCTCTCTGCTAACATCACACGCAGCCGCGCCACGAGCTCCTGCGCACGCGGTCGCGCCGTCCAATTCAACAATAGACACTGCTGTCCGAGCGCCACGACATCTGCGTCATGACGACACGTTGGAGGCGAAAACTGCGCTTGGACCGATCCGATTGTGACCATGTGGAGCACTGCGGGCTCTGGCAATCGCCGACCATCGGGTGTCGTGACGTCGTGATACGGCAACGCCAACGTATCTACTTCAGAGAGCACAACGCCAAACGAAAAGATGTCGGCCGTTTCGTCGTAGTTCTCGCCCAATAGGATCTCTGGCGCCATCCACAGCGACGACCCGACGTTCGCAGTCAGCGTCCGCGTCCGCGTGAGATGTCCGGAATGCTCCCGCGAGACGCCAAAGTCCGAGAGCTTGGCGTTGTAGGCGGCGTCCAATAAGATATTGCGGCTCTTGAGGTCGCGATGGATGATGAGCTTCGGCAACAACGAGTGTAAATACAGCAGCGCTTCTGCGACATGCACCGCAATCCGTAATTTTGTCGCTGTCCAGCCCGTCGCATCACCGCGTTGCTGCCAGCGCTGGAGCGTATGGCGCAAATCGCCCCGTGCCAGGAGCTCCGACACGAGGCACAAGTCGGTCTGTGCGTCCCACGCAACGCCAATGAACAGCACGACGCGTGGATGGTGCAGCATCGCCATCAGACGGACTTCGAGCAGGAAATACTCGAGGTGCTCGATGTTGTTGCGCGTCTCTGGGAGCAATCGTTTGATCGCAACGCGCTGGTTGTTGTAAGTGCCGGCAAACACTTCGCCGAATGCCCCACGGCACAGCAGCGCATCGCGCTTGAGTGCGTCGAATGGGATGCGCGCCGCTGCAATCACGGGGTCGCGCCAGATGCCGTCGAGCGGTGGCGCGCGGTTGCGGCTGCTGCTACTACATGTGGTGCAAGCGCCGATCGTTCTGATTGACGACGACGACAGTGACGACGCACGTGGTTGCGTGTGAGAATACGAGCTGCCGACTTTCCATGTGCTTGTCGTGTTGATGCTGTGAGCCGGCGACTCGCGTTGAGCAATAGAGGGAAGCGGCTCGTCGTCTGAGCTGCTTTTGTACACGTCGCGAGGGTTGTCGTCCATGCGAGCAGCAGCGGCCGCGCGCTGGTTCGTGCGCCATAGCACAAACAGCAGCGCTGCGATGATCACGATTGCGACACCGCTTACGACGAGAACGAGGTCGTAGCGCTGCCCACCCGCACTGCTGCTGCTGATGTTGTTGTTGATCCCTCGAGCACCGACGCCGCTGCCGTTAGATGGTAAGTTGGTGTTAGGCGGCGCGGTCGTCGCGTTCGTTGCGCCAGCGCCAGCGCCACTACTGTCCGAAGCAAACGCCATCGCGTTGCTTGGTAGCGCCGCAAGTGCGATATACAGCAGACGTCGTACTATACTGCTGATGGATATAGACAAGTCGCGCTTCGCTTTGTCGCTTGCTCGCCGCAGTGCGAGAATGGCACATCGAGGTTCGTCGACATTGTGGGGGAACGTATCGTACCGGCTGTTATGATTTCGAAATGATTTGAGTGGATCATTGGTATAAATTTTTGGCCACTCGAATATATTGTATCGGTATGACACACATACTGGTATATCAGGGGTATTTGCAAATGCAGCAATATTAAGTTATATTCTCTCTATGAGGATATAATTTGCTCTTTTATGCCTTATATTTCAGTATGATATTAAATATTCGAAGGGTGATGCAATTCAAGAGAAATTTGCAGAATCACCAATTCAACAATATCCTATGCAAATGCAAAGGAAAGAATAATAGTGTTCTGGATCACGCTATTTGTTCTCTCTCTCTCACTCTCTTTTGGTCTCTCTCTCTCTCTCTTGACTCTCCTGGCATATATCTCTTGCACTCTATCACTCGCTGATTTCACTTGGGAGCGAACCTACACAATTTCATTTCGTGTCATTAATTGATGATGTCGTTTTTCGAGTAAATCACTAATATAACTCCACAAATAACTTAAATGAAAAGGTAGTTCTGCATTTCCTGTGATATTGGTGACCACGTTTCAGATGAATTTCTGGATAAATTAATCAGAATGAAGTAACATCGAAAACGGATAAACTTGGACAAAAAATATTGTCAGAAAATGCACTTATGTACTAAAATTAGTTAGGAAATACGTTGCGCGCCGTATCGTGAGCACCTGATTTTGGCAGCAAAAATGGATGTTTACAGCGCATTGCCAAACATATAGTAAACCGAATATCAACCTGTACTACCATTTCTACTATAATGTTTCAGTACAGCAACGTATATGTACCTCAGTCCTCATCTTATTTACAAAATATAATTTGAATATGAAACCAATACTTCTTTGTCCCATAATCGTCTTGCAGTATTTTGGAATCAATACTCTAGATCGAGTGTTTTTTTGCACTGATGGCTGCATTTCAGCTCGTTGAATTGCTCTTAGTTAGGAAATCATTTATGATTTTTTACGTGCATTAATTCGCTTCATATTGTGATATTGGGGATCGATATTCAATTGGCTGCAATATTTTCCATTTTGAAGTCAATAATGGACAATACTGATTGGTTTTGGTATCATTGTGTAGAGCGTGATTTTGGCAAGTTTTGTGTTCTCATTTGGCGACAAATTACGTGTTTATTGTCAAAATCATTGAACATGTCAGTGACGTCATGAAATAGAAATGTATGACATTTGGTAACCCAACGAAATTGATCGAATATCTGAGTTTTTGGCTTTTGACGAATCTATGAGCCAAATTCATGTCGGGTATGCCACGCCATTTCTTTTTGCAATGTGGTATTGGGACAGAGGCGCACTACTGTCGTACGCTTAAAAGGAGTGTGCGCTGTATTTTCCATATATTCGTGCTGTGCACAACATCAACAATTTAACTTTATCAATTGGCGAATTGTTTCGCTCCTAACGCCAAATTGTGATTGTATAGACTTTGAATGTAATTTGAAAAAATGGTATGAGCGGAACGCTGATTTATACACTTCGCTTCTCTTGCACCCGAAATTATACCGAATTTGTACGACAGTAGCGGTACATCATAACTAGCTCAAAAACGTTGTGTAGGTTGTATCCGTCGTTTTGTTCTAGCCGACAAATTGCTTTGACTAAACAAAGAGTATAACTTTACCATCAGCGGAATACTTTTCTATATCACTAACACAGCACTAACGAAAAATACAAGTTGTTTTAGTTCTGACTTTCACAAAAATATTAAGCGTCATATTTCGTACTAGTCAAACTTTTCTACGTAGATTGGTAATATACGGCTTCGTAAGGCTGATATGAACGTATATAATACACGTCAATTGAGATTTGATAATCGCGGTCGCAAGATATATATATGTCGGATAACGATCACATTATACGACAACAGCCATAGAGGTATGATTATTCATATTTAAGTGTGTGGGATGCGAAACTGCACAACAAAACAATCCTCACGAAATAGATATTCTAGTAGGACATGCATTGTTAAACAGAGTTGTTGGTGGCGCTGACACTTTGATTGAACACTTGGAAAGCTTGGACAAAATCAATGTTTACAAATACATTCGATTTCTAATTAAGATATATTGATATAGCACATACAGTGCGCCTTATAATTATACGGACACTTGATTATTTTGAATAAAATGGCCAAAAATTAGGGTAGAAAACTTTCGTTGCATTCAAACGATGCGCAAAACAGAGCTTTATCAGCACCCAAAATGTGAGCTGATGGAT
>JAADXH010001163.1:0-13051 GCA_023337595.1 Globisporangium camurandrum | reverse complement strand
CTGTAGGCGCCGCAGCAAGTGGTAGTGCGCTGTTGTCGCACATGGTGGTAGCAGCGGTGAATCGGCGGCGAGATAGTGAGTTGAAGCAGAGCGTGTTTGGAGACGAGCGAAGAAGCAAAAGTGAGCAAGCACTTCAATCTGCGGTTTGCGTTGTCGTGAGTGTTCGTGACTCGGCCAACTGCCACACACTATGAGCACAGCTGTGTTCACTTTACGCATTTTGTCGCTTTGTACGCATCTACTCGGCATTCTCTTCTCTGTCTTGTTCATCATCTGTCATTGTCTTCCAGCGAACTTGCTTTCCATGCAACGAGTCTACTGTACATGTTCTCTGATACCACGTAGTATTGCAGATCAAAACAGCAAGGTTGCAAATGGTAAAGTCACTACTTGATGTCTATGCTACCTGGTTTGTCAACGACTAAGAACTCACACCGCGTCGTCGCTGCGAACAGGTTGTTTGTTTGCGCTCGGCGACGCTGTGCGCTGTGACGGTGGTGACCGCACTGCTGGGCGTGGACTCAATGGACGTCGTCCGAGCGAGTGCCGACGCACACGTTCGATCTTGAGCTCGAGTTCGTCGTCGCTGTCGAGGTCGAAATTACCTGGCCGGCCGTACTCGTTGCTGTCGTCGTCTCGAGTCGCGTCGTCGTCGTCGACGCCAGTTCTCGTATTTCGAGGTGACGGTGTCACTTCGTCGCTCACGACCCGCGAGTAGCGCTGATTGTGCGTACTGCGTCGCTTCACTGGAGCGGCACTCGTGCTGCCAGCAGGCGCGCTTGCGAAGTACCGACGACGGCGTCGAATAGCAACGACAACGAGAAGCAGCACGAGCGCAACGAGCGCCACGAGTGGTAGCAGCACGTAGAACGACGTCGGATCCCATCGCGACGTCGTGCTATCGTTTGCGTTGGCCGAACGCGCGTTCGGGTTTGAATCCGAGCGCGTCGGAGGCGGCGATGGCGTCCGTGGTGTATGCGGCGCCAGCGATGCAGATACTGGCGCAACTGTCGACACTCCGTCGCTGTCTGCGTGCTCGTGCTTCGACAAACGCTTCAACCGGACGCCATGCGGTGTTGTCACATCGTCAAACCCAACGCACTTTGCGTCTTGCTCACGCACGGCAGCGTCGCGCACTGTCGACGACGACGAGGCGTGGCCAAATGTCACACAGAGACCGCAACGTGGCAAGCGCAGCTCCGTCCAGAGCTGGAAACTTGTCGTATTGTTGGTCGTTGACGCTGTCGTCGTCGTCGTCGTCGTCGTCCAGTCGATCGCTGTATAGCATTCAGTATCAACACCAACACGCACAGCGTCAGATCGCTACAGCAGCTACTACTACGCAGCGCATCCTACACCACTACGATAGGCGACGCTGTGTTGAGCGCGCTACACGTACCGATGCGATACAAGCGACAGCCAAATGCGTCGCGCAATACGACGTAGACTGGCAGCTGGAGTTCACTCGACGACATATTATCAACCACGACGGCGCGCAGTGGCACGTCGAGCGTCGTGGAAACAACACGAATCGCTTCGATCGTCCCAAGTGCATGCGGCGCAACGTGGACAACGTCACTTGCGTGCGATCCATTCGGGTACATCGAGCCAAGCAACTCGATCGCTCCAGTTGTACGGAGCCCAACGTTCGTAAGCGTCACGTCGATCGATACGACCGATGCATTTGTACGTACGTGGCGCACGCGCAGGTCGTAGATCGCACCAGCGATCGTCGCAGCGTGTAGATTTGCATAGTGCAATTCGACCGACAGCGCAGCGACGTGTTCGCGCAATGGCCAAAAGCCGCGATGGCTCGTCGCGTCAAAATCCGGTCCAACTTCGGGCGACATCGCATAAATCCGATGCTGCTGCCACATCCAGTCGCTCGTCTCGCCGTTGACGCTATACAAATTACTATCGGTCCACGGTTGTCCGTACTTAAAGTGATTAAACCGCGTCATCTCGGCGGCCATGTCCTGAAAAATTGCAAGCTGATCGGCGCCAGGGACGCCGCTGGCTTTGCACGCAAAAGGGATGTTCACAAACCGCCCGAACGAATGGTAATTCAATGCCGTGCTGACGTTCTGACGTTCGACAAACGTTCGAATCGCCTGTGTCTCTGGCTCCGAAAATGCGTGCGGCCCTCTATAGTCTTCTGCGCATGGAAAGGAGCTACTCCCAACGTCATCGTGTGCAAAACAGACGTCGTAGTTCCGATTCAAGTCGACGCCCGAGTCGAGGGTTGCTGCACAATCCGAACGAACGTTCTTGCGCTGTCCCGAGTCGTCCGGACGGTCCCAAACGCGCTGCGCTTCGTTGCGTGCGTACCCGTCGGGATTGACGACCAGTACGAACCAGAGCTGACGCGCAAACAGTAGCGCAAGCATTTCCACATCGCCATTCAAGACGTCTAATACAAGCAAATCGATCGTATACACGAGGTTCTATGGTTGTAGTATATATAAAAGTGAGTCGAGTGGATAGAGATGCCGTACTCCATAGCAACATCTCAATACGAACGCACCATCATTGAAATCGGCTGGTTCGATAGCGTATGTGTGGAGGATGACGTAATCATGCAAACGCAGCGATGCGTTCAGTGGTTCATAGACTTCCATAGACAATCAATAGCAATCGACAGCGCATCGTACCTCGCGCGCGTGGTGCATGCCTGTGAACAGCGCCTGTGGTACTGGCTCTTTCGCATCGCACGCACCAAGACACAGTGCGCGGATCGCGCGGCCTTCGATCGTTGTCCCAATCGTCTCGACGCGCGTCAGTGTAGTTGGAAGGCGCGTGAGTGTCTCATTGACGAACGCATCCAGCTCACTAGTCGACAGCGACCCTTGATTCGCACCCAGGCGCGGTGTAAACGCTGTATGAAGCAGCGCGCCAATCAATCAGAGCGTCAGAGACGCGTCAGTTGTCAGTCCAAGCGTCCGTAGCAACGACGTACGCGTCTTGTGGCGGCAGTTGGCCGTCACGTGATGCCGTGGCGCACACGCAACGTCGGCTGCGTCGCCCTGTTGGAGCGTCACGCGCTCGATCGCCAGCAGCGACTGCGTTGCTGCTGTGGCGTTTGCGTTGACGTGTGCGCCTGTCGCTACGACGCTGATCTCGACGACGATCGTCGCGTTGTTTGCTATTGTCGTAGCCGTTGTCGTGTCCTTTTTATGCACTGGCTCTTCGTACACGATCGTGTCGTCGACGTGCCACCGGAGCCAGTCGACGTCCCACGAGAACGCAAGCACGTGGACATGCGCTGCAGTGTTCTGTATTGTACAGTAGTAACAGCGTGGAGTTATATGGCTGTGATCGATTGTTGCTGCTATAGGAATCGTCAACGACGCACGACGAAACACGGGATCTCTGCGACGATGCTCGCGTTGAACTGACTCGACGCCAAGCGCAGCGTCTTGTTGCTGTTTGTGTGATCGTATGCGCCGATAGCGAACGACATGTGCACGTCGAGTGGGCGAATGTAGACGCGCACGACAGCCTCGGTTGCCGCAGTGTCCTATTATCGGCAGTAGCAGCAGCAGCAAGCATCATTGAGAGTGGCGGACGATGGGGTGCAGGATAGGAGCGCAGCGGTGCATACGTACGTGTGCGAACCGAGCGCGTACGTGGAGGATGCTGAGATGACCGGCCCAGCTACTGTCGATGCGCTTTTCTGTGCGCACTTTGGCTGCTGTATGCACACTCGGTGCACCGAGTGTGAGCTCGCTGCTGGCGATCTGTACATTCTGTTTGCTCCAGCATGGCTCGCGTGCTGCGTCTACTGCATGTGTTGCATCACTATTGCTGCAGTTATCGCGATCGAGTCGCGTCCACTGCGTCTCGAGTGCAGCGACGTTCGGAATATCTGCAAAATGTGCGTCCCATAGCGTCGTGAGTGCGCACGTGCGTCGTCGATGCACGACGAGATGCGGTGTCGTCGACTGTAGATGTGCGTTTGCTGTGCGCGCAAGCAGCGTGTAGCACAGTAGCAGACACGCGAGTGCGACATGTGGCCAGCGAGGGAGCAAGTGCCGTCGTGGTGATCGCGCCGCCATCGTTTGTCGGCAGTGTGCGCTCAATTTTGTTGGTACAGTTACTACAATAAAAGTGCGCGGTTACTGATCATACTGTAACCTCCAAACATACATACCTGCATATACAGTAGTATAAATAAAATGAAAACGATCAGTTGCCGATCTATCAACAGCCCAACTCGCCTTTGTCGCGATGAGCGCGTTGCGCGAGCACCAGCACGAGATCGCGGCACTCGCACGTCACCAAGATGTGTTGCTGAGCGCACCGCACCGCATTGGCAAGACATTTGTCGCAGCACACGTCGTGCGCGAGTGTCTACAAACTACAACCGCTCCTGGTGCGATCGCACTCGCAGTCGCGGCGACGCCCCGCGAGCGCGCCGAGCTGCACAACGAGCTCGCGCGTGCGTGTGGCGTACCCGTGCTTCTATGCAGCGACTCGGATGCTGTGAGCAGTGACACAAATGCATCACCACCCACACCACATCCGCCCACCACGCCAGCAATAGCAACGCGGTGGGAGAGCGACATGGACTGGACAAAGCAGCAGCTCGCAGCGTGCATTGCACGGCACGGCCAAGTCGTAGCGGTCGTATCGCCAACAACACTGCTGTCGATGCTGCGCAAACGAGCCGTACCAATCGACACAGTCGTTGCTATCGTAATCGAAGACACGGAACAGATCCACCTCGACGCACCGTCGTGTTTCCGCACCGTTTGCGAACATCTGTCTGCCCAGCCGGAAACCGAACGCCCGCGGCTGTTTGCGACGACGCGCGCACGTGCGTCGACATTGGATCTGTCTCCCACATCGCGCAACGCACTGTACGCACGCATCCGCGTCCTCAGTCTCGTCCCAGCGCTCGACGCAGCGCAACTTACAGCGACTGCGCAGCACTTTCCACCACTGCTCTGCGAACTGTTTGACGCTGCGACGCCAGGCGCGCTTACACCACCAGCGCCATTTGTGCTCATGGTCGACATGCGGACGTTCTTGTATGGCACAAACACGAAACACATCGATTTCATTCGGATCTTCCGTTTGGAATTGCAACTTGGCAACTCGGCTGCTGTTTACGACGAGAAGAAGCGACAGGACAAGATCAATCGGTTTGTCGCCGACGCGGCGTCGGTCTACGAGCATCTCGGCTACTGGTGTTTGCTCAAATTCATCGAATTGGAGCTCCAAGCAAACTTACAAGCGTGTCTCGTCGATGATCCACAGAACGTCAACAACCGCAAGAAACACCAACAGCAAGATGCTGCTGGGTATAAAAACGACGCCGACAGGCTGGACGATCGCGAAGCAGAGGAAGGCGAGCTCGTCGAGAGCGAGAGCGATAATGACGCTGATGATGCGATGGATGTTGACGACGAGACGGACGCTGCGCCTCCAAGTCCCCACTTGACGACTGAAGCTGCTGCGCTGCTTGCTTGTGATCCACAGCTCCACCAGCGCGTGCAGCCGATTCTCGACGTGCTCACGTGGCTCCATAGACAATGTACTAATAAAGTGCCACTGGATGCAACGACGACATCGCCCCGGTTGCTCAAGATGGCGCAACTCGTCCGCAGTCGCTTGCTCGTCGCAGGTGCTACAAAACGCGTGTGGGTGTTTCTGGAGCGGCGGTCGCACTGTCGCGTCGTCACGGACTTTCTGGCGCTCTACCATGCAGATTTGGGGTTGCCACCGAGTTGTTGTATGCTCGGGACGTCGCACGCACGCGTCGCTGGCTCGCTCCACTTTTCATCGAACGTCAAGATCATGACGCTGTTTAATCGACGAGAGACGAACGTCCTCGTGACGACGTCGATTGCGCACACGTCGCAAAAAGCACGCGTCGAGCCACTACTATGCGATTTGGTCATCGTCATGGACGAATTGCTCGAGAGTGACAAGCTGTTTGCGTTTGCCAAGCGCGCAGATCCGATGACTGGGGTTGTCAAGTACGTGACGCCGAACACGCCGAACGACCTCAAGAAGTTTTACGCGCTTGTACACAAGATGCACGAGCACGTGCAGTTGGAAGCAGCGCATTGGAACCAGCAACAAGCCATTGAAGCCAGCAGCAATTGCGCCAATCGCGACAATGGCGAGGATGCAATCGCGTCCGACGTCGCAGCGCTGCTGCGGGACGATCGACGCGATCTCCACGGTCGTTTGTACGTCAAGCCGCGCGTGGCGCCGTCACCAGCAAATCCACTCGAGGTTGTCTATAGGGATACGGGCGCGATCCTACACGTCCAGAATGCTGTTGTCGTATTAAGCGCGTTGTGCGACTCGCTCCCGGGGCTCGATACGTACGACAAGCGGCCGCAGTACGTCGTGAAGCGCCACGCCGTGCCATCGACGATGTCAGCGGCAACGAAGCAGATGCGGAAGAAGCGGCTCAAGCACAATGCAAAGATCCACGACGCAATCGACGCTTGTCGCGCCGACGCAGAAGCAAAGCTCCTGCTTGTGGGGACAGACGAAGTTGTTGTCGATACGCGCTTTACGTTTACGGCGACGCTCAAGCTCCCGGGTGCTTTTACGATCAAGAAATCGTTTGTGAGCCCTCCAAGCGTCGCAACTGCAGACGACGCAAAGGGGTTCGTGGCGTTCCATGCGTGTAAAGAGCTGATCAAGCGCGGCTTCTTGGATCGACACTTTCGCTCGACGTTGGTGGACGATCTGGCGTCGACGATCCATGGCGGCGGCGAGACGAGCAATACCAATACCAATACCAATACTAAGACGACGGATCCCGAGTTCTTGGACGATACAGTTATTGTCGATGTCGACGACGCCGACAACAACGTCGGTCGAAACAAAGCGACCGGCAAACTGAAGGATTTGTCGACGCAAAACACGTACGATTTGCCACCCGTGAGTGCGCATGAGTTAAGTTTGCGGCCGATCCGGACGTTGTTGAATCCGACGGCATCGACAGCCGACGACGCGGTAAGCGACGACGCGACCGTATCGATGTGTTGTTACGGCCTCACGGGCGTCAACTACGCGATCCTCACGACGAACGAACTGTATACTGGGAATACAAACACCGGTTGGCGCTACGACTTTGCAACAACCGACGTCATGACACCGACGATCCGGCCGGTGACGCTTGCAAAGACGCCGATGCGTGTCGAGCTCTCGCGCGCGCAGCTCCAACAGGCACTGCACTTTCATTTGATCATCATGCGGCTAGCAAGCATGGACGTCGAGACTGCGATGCGCGACGTCGACATTGCAAGCGGTGATGTCTGGAAAGAGTTTTCCGAACAGAACGACAAGGGGTATTTGGTCGTCCCGAGCATTGTGGACGATCCTACTGCTTCCGGCTCGTTTGCAATCGATTGGAGTTATGTGTACGACATTCTCGGGAAGCCACTGATCCAGCCGATCTGGCCGTTCCCAGACGCTACAGAATACCCACAGGACGAGTGGATCGTCGTCCCAACCGCGCGACGGAACGTGACGTACGTCGTCCAGGGGTTGTCGGCCACGCGCATTACGGACCTCAAGACTGCGTTTGCTGACAAGGAGGCGTGGAAGCAGCACATCAAGGCCGCGAAGTCGACGACTGGGAACCCGATCTTGGGACGGTGGCACTCGTCCGAGCAGCTCTTACAGGCTGACGAAGACCAGCCACTGATCTATGGGATCCAAGTCCCCACAATCGCGCCAATCATCCGTCGTGTGATGCAACGGAACAATCCAGAGGGTAGCATTGCGATTGCGAGCTCCAAGTTTAATGAACGGCTGTTGATTCCGGAATGTACGTCGCTCTTGCGACTGACCAAGACGCGATTCTTTGACGCAATTGGGATCGTCCCGGTGTTGTACGAGTTTGAACGCAAATGCCAGATGTCGCACTTGATGGGGCACATTGGCTTGGAATTGGATTTGAAGTTGCTCGATGATGCAACGTCGAAACCTGCGTACGAACGGTTGGAGATCTTGGGCGATACGTTTTTGAAAGTCGAAACGACGTGGTTCATGTACCAACAACGGAGTGACATTACGCAAGAGGGCGAGCTCACGCGTTTGCGACGTGACATTATCCGAAACGATCGGCTGATCCAATTTGCACGCGCGGCAAAGTTGCACCACTATATGCTGTACCCTGCGCAGCTCGAGCAGAAACCGTTTGAGTTTTGGATGCCATCGTGCATGGGGATGACACCGAAGGCGATCGAAGCAACCGGCAAGTGGATCGCCGACGTCCTGGAAGCGATCTGTGGCGCGTACTTGCTCGGCCACGGCGAGATTGGCGCGCGGTACTTTCTGCGCTGGGTCGGCGTCAGCGTCCTCGATGCACCGTTCACGTTTGATCGGCCGTTCTATCCAGATTGCTTCCCGTGTGAGTTGTACGATGACGATGTCGATCGTGCGACGGCGAGCAGCAATGGCAGCGTCGACCCGCGGGCGCTCGACTTTGCAATCGCGCGCTTTGACGACTTGCCACAGCGTCTCGTGTGGCTCCAGCAGCGACTCAAGTATACGTTTCAGAACAAGCGCTTGCTGCTCGAAGCCGTGACGCACTCGTCTGCGGGTCACTTGGAGCTGCTGACGCCAGCAACAACAGCGACGACGAATCGCACGTCGTCGTCGGACGGTTTGACAAAAGAATACTGGCGTGGTGACTACGAGCGGCTCGAGTATCTAGGTGATGCGTTGATCGAGTACTTGACGCTCTCGTATGCGTACTTGCGGTACGACACGTGGCTCCCCGGTTCGTTGACGCAATGGAAGAGCGCAACGGTGTCGAACGACGCACTGGGGAAGACTGCGCTTGCGTGCTTTGGTGTCGACGAGTGCATCTGCGCCGGTGCCGTGCGCATCGATCGCGAGACGTTGAGTGTCATCGCGCGCATCGAACGCACGTATGCACGCACTGCGACAGCGTCCACGAATCGCAGCAATAGCACCAATGGCACAACGGCGGACGACGACGCCACGATGACGCACGAGATCCGCACGAGCTTCCACGCGCTGCCGGCCACAACGACGAAGCAGAAGAAGCTGAAACCTGTGAAGTTGACTGGCGCGAACCCGATCGCGTTGCCCAAGATGTTTGCCGACGTGTTTGAAGCACTCGTAGCCGCGGTGTTTTTGGATTCCGGGTGTAATCTGCAGACGACACGGGACGTGTTCCTCGGTCCACTGCTTCGGACGATCGGGAAGGACGCAGTCGCGTACGTGTGTCGCGAAAGTGGCCTCACGATCGATCACTTTGACGACGATCCGGACGCGATCATGCAGTCGCTGTTGAGTGATAGCGAGGGGGATGACGACGAGGAGTTGTTGTAATGCAGTACGTAAGTGATAGTAGGTGTGTAGCAGTGAAGAGCCGAATGGAAACAGGCAGCGATTTTGAACATGCGTCTTGAGAGGTTGACGCGGTTCGTGTGTTTATAGTAAGTACGACTTGGATGACGAGACTGAGGATGTACTAGTTACTACAACACGATGCGCTGCTGCTCACTTGCGGCGCTTGGGTTGTTTCTGCTCGGCTTCAAACTCGACATCGTCGTCTGCTGCGCGCGCCATCGCCATTGCGGTCATCTTGTGTGTCACGGGCGTCACTGCTAGCGTCGCAGTTGCTGGCGCAATGACGTCCAAGTCGATTTTCTCGTCGTTACTATTGCTAGTGCTGTTGCTATTGCGTTCACAGCGGTAGATGTCGACACACCCGATCGACGGCAGTGGATCGGCGGCCGACCCCACGCACGCAGGCGTCGCAGCGCGGACGCGTACGAGCTTCTCGGCGAGCGCTGGAGTCGGCAGTGCGACGTAGGCCGTGTGCTTGCCAGCCCAGTGCACGTATACGTGCTTCGCGGTCGCTGCTGGGAGAGCGAGGACCCAGTTCACGCAGCGCTGGATGTGAAACGTGCGCACGCGGCCACCGGCTTGCGCCGCAGCAGCGTTCCGCATGAGGTCGAGACGTACGAAGCACGCACGGGACGGCGTCTCGACGTCGCGTGGGAACGGCCCTGGCAGTCGTAGCGTCGTCTGTAGCGGCAAGAAGTGGCTCACGTGCAGCACGTTGCGGAACGGCAGCAGGCGCGCGTGGACGGACGACATTGACGTTGATGGAGCATTCGTGCTACTGCTGCTGTCCTCGATCGCACTCGAGCCGCCGCCACCGAGGGCAGCAAGTGCGCTGTTCGGAATCCCAAGGCCACTGCTGACGCGCAAGAACACGACGCCCGTCATGAACGCATCGTAGCCTGCTTGGTGCGCCTGCACGCGTGGCTTGTTGCGCACTGACAGAGGTACTGCCGTCGCACCAGCGCCGCTTATATTCATGCTGTCGTCGTGCGCAGACAGAGGCGACTCGACTGCGTCTGTGGTGTCGTCTGGACCGACAATGCGGATCGCTGCACCATGAAATGGCGTCTTACAGAGTGCGTCGTAGACCGTCTCGAGCGCACTGTGTAGAATGTGCGCAGCAAACGCATCGAGCGTCTCGGTCGCATGGGTCACCATTTGCTTGGTATCGTACAATCCGCCACCACTGACGTCGTCAGTCCCACCACAAAGCCACGCGTGGAGATCGTGGAGGAACGCGGCACAGTGCAAAGGCAGCGGTTTGTAGAACGTCTCAAACACTTGCATCACATCCAAAAGCGCGTTGTGTCCAATCAGAGGCTTCCGAGCGCACGCGAGTACGTCCACGAGCGCCGTGAAGCCCACGAGCTCAATGTTGCGATCGTCCACCTACGAAAACGATTCAGTCAGTCGATAGACGCCGAAAGCAATCCGTCTCTCTCTCACACACACACAAACATACCTCTTGCTGTGCAATGCGCTCTGCTGCTGCCAGTAAACAGTGTTTGTGCTTTGCTGACGTCGTTGCAACGAGCCGCACGCGGCGCTTCCATGGACTCTGCTGTGCATTGGCGTCGCTGCTGCTGTTGTCAATGCGGCAATCGAGCGCAACGACGTGCGGTCCGAGCGACGCGACGTGTTGCAGCAGCACATGGCGTCGAAATGGTGCAAGCGGTTCGGTCACAAACACTGCAGCGTCGCGCCAGTCGTACGTGTCGGAGGCGCTCGCACTCGAACGATTGTGGAGTTCGCTACGTTCGACAGCCGCAACGGAGGAATCGAGGAACACGCGCGCTGCGTGCAGTTCCGCGGTCGTGTGTACAAATGCAGCGTTGCTGCTCGCAGAGTCGGCTGGTGCTGCTGCGTCGCTCGTAGGTTTGCGATCGATCATGTCGAGCGTTGATCCAGCGCTGCGCTGCGGTGTGTCTCTCACTGCGCCGGCTGCAACATCGTCCTCGCCGCCGTCGTTGTTGTTATCGCTCGAGCTGTCCTTGCTGGTGCTGCGACATTGCTGATGCGGCTGCTGCTTGCGACGGTCGCTGTGCTTTGTCCGTCGTCGTGCTTGTTTGTTCGTGACGCTACCACCAGACGTGCTCTTAGGGTTTAGAAGACGCACGCCCTGTGCAGCAAAGCTTGTTGTGATGCGCTTCGTCATGTCCGTGAGGAACGTCCGCGTGTCGGCGGTTACGACTGCAGGGACGTTCGGATCAAACTTGCGCAGCACGTCGGGCTGGGTCGATTGGGTGAGCGCGTCGCTGTAGCGCACTTGCTCTGCGTGCGACAGGTAGCTCACGCCGTCGTCGATCCACGCGTTCAGATCAAACCCGTGGTCACGGATGTACTGAAGACAGCGCGGCTGGACGAGGAAGCGCCGATCCGGTAGTTCGTTCGTATTGCCACCGCTGTTTTCAAGCGTGACGAAACGTGGGAAGATCGGGAATTGGAAGTTTGTGACGTCGAAGCGCTGCGCTGTCGCATCCCACGTAAAGCAGCTGAGTCCGAATTGGACAATTGGGAACTGCTGTGCGCTTGCACGGAGCTGTGCGTAGCGCTCCTCGAGTGAGTCCATCATACCTGGGCGGCAGCTGCGTGTGATTGGATTTGAAGGGTCCAATGTGATGATGTATGTGCCATGCGAGTGCGAGCAGCAGACGCACGTGCACATACATGATCGCAGGTACATTGTACACGTCAGTACGATACGAGCAAGTTGTGCCACTTACACATTGCACTGTATATACAAAGCAGCAGCCAACCAGATGCACACGCATCAAACAACAAGGAACGAGCCAATCCGAGTGTTGGAGCTACTGCTGCTGTGTACCACTACACTGCGCGCTGAATGACGTACTCTTGCAGCGAGAGTCCGCCCATCTCGGTGTCGATCGCCACGAACGAGCAGCCGCGCACGATCGCGCGCAGCCTCGGGAGCTCTGCGGCAAAGCGCTGTCGCCCGATCTCCTCGACGTACACATTCGATGCCTTCATGTCGATGTGATTGTCAATTCAAACAAGATGTATTGTACTTCAAAATATTAAGAAAAATATTAAGTACAAACGATACGGGACTATATATCGAAGTATAATATTGGTGCTGATATAATACTGTATTGTTTGATGCGTGCGCTATGCAGGATAACATATAGGGTGGTACACCGTATTTCGATTGACAGTAGGATGACGTGTCAGGTCACAATTTACAACAACCAGATCAGCATGCGCGTACGTGTTCATGTTAGTCCGTGTGTATCCATACCTATGCTTCCCTTGTGTATGTACGTGTGTTTGTGTGCATGTACGCAGTCGAGAGGATCGCGCGTCGAGAAAGACAAGGGTCCGTAAACAAGAACCGCACGTACGACCGCTGATTGATTTTCTGCGTAAATACAAAAAGAACTGCGGATTATACGAACCAACCATAAGTAATTGATGATAGTATAAATGCAAACAAATGCAAAGCAAATTTATAACGCCAAAACGATAAAGGGATAAAAGCTAGGAAGATGAATACTTGCTATAGTGACGGCATATTCATCCCGGCGCAGTGCGTGCGGGTTCATTCGAGACCATCACGACGGCGCCAAGACGATACACTGCAGTCGAGAGAGAGAGAGAAAGCCCACAAACCCATGACGACTGAAACGAGCAGCGACCTCTTTACCGCAACAACGAAGAAACCGTAGTTGGAAGCGCACGCGTG
>JAADXH010001162.1:0-13065 GCA_023337595.1 Globisporangium camurandrum | reverse complement strand
TGTTGTTGGTGGCGCTGATTTGTAGAATGTGAAATGAAAAATGATTCTAACCAAAATGCGTGTGTGGAATACACAAGTATCGATTTTTCAAGGGTATGTGTTGATAGTGGTGTTTCATAATGAGAGAGTTGACTGTATCATCAAATTAGCCACTTTTAATTAGTGAGAGTTATAATTGTCCCAACTAAATTTTAAATATGTGTGTAAGTTCATCAAGCTTGAATGAGGCAATAGTTACTGTAAATGCAACGACTTGTGTGAGTGTGTGAACATATCAAAAAGGATTGAACAGCCAAAACGCTACGTTTGACATTGTGAATGCTTAAAAAAAGTACCCGAAAGACGTATCACAATTCAATCTGTCGGGGTATTATTGGCTAATGGATTGATTCGAAATATCGGTAATTTACGAGATCGCAATTGCTGTTGGTGTGAAAGGACCGCTACTCGTGGAGATCTCAAGTTTGAACAAAGCACAGGAGGATACAACGAACAAATCGATTGTACAGGCATGTGAAAGACTGTGTGGAGCAAGATTACTGGGATGCGCATGTTTGTTGTAGTGCAGCAGATAAAGTAGTTGATGGTACTCTTGAATTGCATAGAACACTGTTGACAAAACCGAAAGTACCAACTAATCCTTGCCGCTTTCGCCAATTCGGCACGAAGCGCTTTTATCTCGAGGTCGTGTCGTATTTGCACATCCGCAGCGCGAGCATCACTCAGACGACGGTAGTCAACCGGAGCGCGCTTTCTTATTCGCTCGCCTGGCTCGATGTCCTGGAGCGTCGTGTAGTTCGGGTTCGGCCACGCGCGCCATAGCTGAATGGACTTACACACAACGTCTTCATGCCAAATGTGCCAAATGGCCTCGTTGTTTCGTAGGAACGCATTCTCGGACAGATTTGCCGAGCCTGTGATCATCGACTCTCCGTCGATGGGAACGTCCTTTGCATGCTGCGTGCTGCGCAGACGCAGGTACGCTATGATCCTGTCTGGCATGAGCGCATGCAGCGCCCGTGTGTTGCACATCGCTTTGACATCGACTAGTAGTACAATTGTGACGCCTTTCACCGCGGCTGACAGAAGCGAATCTTTAAGCTAAAATTGTCACAAAGAGTTCATATTGTCTACAACAGCAAATGCATACAATACGGTACACACTTAATTGTTTGTGAGCGCATAGCAAGCGATGAAGAGGAAGCGCTTCGCAGACGAAATGCAGCGTATGTAGCGATTTAGCATGGGTCCTTTCGTGCCATCGTCGAGGACTTCGCTCTTGTTGCGTATCTCTTCAACTGGTGCATTGCTCGATGCGCGTTCGGCGTACTCACGAGCGATCGTCATGCGCGACATCGCTTGGTCGACGCTAGAGATTGCGTTGCTAGGCTCGTGCGCCTCAGTCACTTCATCGCTCTGTATGCCTACTGCTGTTGCGTCGTCGCGAGCTGCGTTTCCTTCTAACGCATCGTCGCACTCTCTGCTCGCTAGGCTTGGGCTCTCCGAGCTTATCGGGCTTGTCGGGCTCGTCTGGTCAATCTGATTAAAGTCAAAGTCCGCGTTGTCGAGATCGTCTGCTCTATCGACTCTTGAGCTCCCTTGCTCAAGCAAATCTAGCGTGTTTGTCAGCACTATTGCACTCTGTTGCGCGGCAGCTTGCTTACGCGCCGCAGCTTGTCTCTTCAGCGTCTTCCAGCGCTCTTGGCACTGCGTTATGCTGCGCGTCTTGACTGCAGCGCTACCCCTTCTTCCAGCAAATGTACGGCGAGGACGTCTCTATCGCGGCATCAAACGCCCTGCACTCTGCTTCAGTCCATGGGCCTCTGTTACACCCAACTGGAATACGCTAGAGCAGACCACGTGCGGCACACGCGGCCAAGTTTTCGCGCAGACGACGACTGCGCACTTCATCTGCTGCCACAGCGATCTCTTGAACGCGACGAGCCTAGAAAAGAACCACATGTTAGCCGCCGTGTGTTTGTGTTCATCACATACAGAAACTGTACACGAACCTCACTAAAGCGCTCCTGCGAGAAGATGTTGTTGTGCGTGTGTCTCACGCCGTTGTACTGTCCATACGGCAAGAACACGCGCAGCTCGTTACCGGTGGCACTCGCCTGCGGCGCTCTTGGCTGCTGCTGCTGCTGCTCTTCGTCGTCCATGACGCTGCGCTTCTTTTCGTTTGGTTTTCAATCTTGTTCTCAGGTATCCACTATAAATCCTTTCAAATTCGATAAGAGGATGTTATCGATGTAGGGATTTGACTTTGACAGGTGGGGTTCATTTTGATAGGTTGAGTTATCGAATATAACAGGGCTTGCTTCAGTAAAGTTTGCATCATAGTCTCGTGTGTGTCTTGTAAGTGCTGCTGTCGTCGTGTCTGTGGCAATACATCGTTCGCGGCTTCAAGTAATGCAAGCTATCACTTCCCAATTCGCTTTGGCACCACACAGCACGCCTCCTGATGTTGTTTTTTGGCGATAGCGGACCGCCGGCGCGGCTCTACATCACACTCGACAAGTCGGCGTACGTCGCGGGCGAGATCGTACGTGGCCGCGTCGCACTCACAGTCATGCGAGACATTGTCGCCGACGGTGCGTCTACTGTAGTGCGTATAGTCATGCACATCATACATCATACAACCGTCCGCGCGACTCGCTCACTCACACTTCCTATCATACAAACAGGGCTGTCAGTACGCATTCGTGGTCGCGAGCACATCTCGTGGACCGAGCTCGTGACGAAGCAGGTCTCGGACAAGGAAGGGTCGCACACGCACACGGAGCGCGTGACGCGCTCGCGCTCGAACGCGTTCTTGGATGACCACATTCCGCTCTTCCTCTTCCCACGTGCGCTCGCACGCGGCAACTACGAGTTCCTGTTTGCGTACCACGCACATGCGTCGCTGCCAGGTGCGTTCACATTTGTACCGATAGCATCATGCGACAGCGGTAGCAGCGGCTGCTGGAACTCAACATCCAAGAAAGACCGACGTGACCTCAACGCAAGCATCGCGTACTCGGTCGACGCGACGCTCGACGACGGTCGGTGGTTCTTTTGCAGCTGGAGCCCACGTGCGCGCACCGACGTTGCGCTCCACGCTTTACCGCACTACGCGATCGCAAGCAGTAGAAGCGACAATGATCCGTACGCAACCGCGACACGCAACGCACCTGGCGGCAGCACGTACGAATCGACGCAGCAGTGTGTTCGGTTATTGTCGATCCTCAACCAAGGCACGTGCGAAGTTGCCGTGTCGCTGTCGCAATCAGCCTATGCGGCAGGCACGACGCTGACGCTCGAGTATCGGATCAACAACACGTCGCGCGTCGACATCCGCATGGCGCGCGTGACGCTCTTGCAGGACGTGACGTTTCAGCGCCATGCGCATCGCGCAAGTACGGTGATCACAACGTGCGTCTCCACCATCGCATGCGCTGGCGTCCTATCACAAACGAGCATCGATAGCGTCGTGACCCTTGCGCTCGTGAACGCAGTCGACGGCCGCGACCTTGCGCCAACGACTGCTGGTGCGCTCGTGCGCTGCAGCTACCGCCTACGGCTCCAGTGCGACATTGCGTGGACACCGGACGTGTGTCTCGAACTGCCAGTTGTCGTCGCTGCACCGATCGCAGTCGCAGCCGCTACTGCGCCGCTTGCAACGCCCGTGTCGGTCGATGTCGGCGTTCCCGTTGGCGTCGCTGTCGCTGTTGCAGAGCCATCGGATCCGACAAAGCACACGTCCGTAGATTTGACGATGGCAACTGCTATCCCAATTGCATCGGCAACGCCGTTTGAACAATCGATCGCAGTCGATGGCGTTGATGCCAGTGACTTTGCTGATAGTGACGATCGCAACACAATGAGCAGCAATGCAACAACACCACAAGTTGGCTCCCAGTTTACAACACGGTGGCGATAGGCGGCAGTTGTTCATGCGTATATCGATAGTAATCCAGTCGTCTTTCTTTCTCTCTCTCTCTCTCTCTCTCTCTCTCTCTCTCTTGTAATGATCCACGTACTCACAGACGACTACTTGCTTGCATGAGTGACTGGAGATACGGTCTGTAGCTCTCTGCGACGTCCACGTGGTTCAGTGGTTCATCTGCTGTACGCGTCACGATTGCGCGGTACATGTCACCGTCAAACCGACCGATCGTCGATCGGAGCTCCCAGTCGCTGCAGCTCCATGCGTCAGTGAGCACAACTGCGTGGCGCCGCACGCGCTGCAGCAACGTCCGCAAGTGCGTCTGCGCCAAGTTGCTCTGGGCACTCGAGACGTAGTCGTCGTCGCGAAAGTCGCCGACCGACCGTACGAGGAGCCAGACGCCAAAGAGCGCACACAGATCGTAGAGCGCTGCATACGTCGCTTGCGTCATCGCGTCTGCAGTTCTAATTGCGTCAATGCGCTGCGCGAATGCGTGCAGCAGCATCCACTCGGACGTCGCGATTGACGCGCGTGTCATCAACACCATGTGCGGGTTTGCGCTGTCGTCGTTATCGTCTCTTATCGATCGCTGTAGCAGCGAAGCAACTGTGAGACGCTCGGTCGCGCGTTCCGCACGTACATGAAACGCTTCGAGCAAGCACGCGACGTTGTCAAAATCACTTGCAATGCTTGCGCTGCACGTCTGACGCTGCCGCAGCGACGCGTCGCCTCGTGTCGTGTTCGCTTCCTTTTGCGTTTGCAGTCGCTCCAGCGCTGGCTTGACGAGATGCCGCGCATGTTGCTGCACGAGGACGTCGAACGTGCCTTCGTACGTACTCGCACCGACGATCTCGCTTAGCAGATGCGGCAAATTGCTGCTCTCGAGTGCACCAAACGCACAACAGCAGCGCTGCTGCAGTGCAGCAATGCCGACACCGACTTCGTCTGCAAGCCAGGCTTTCAAGCCCGACGCCGTCGCGTGGACTGCAGCGAGTGCGGCGGTAAACGCTTCGCTGCTATTGTTGTTGCTGTCATTGCTATTGCTTCGATGCTCCAATGCTGCGAGCGCCGCTGCGTGCTGTTGATCGAGCGCGTCGCTTGCAAATGTCGCTGCGTACGACAGTGCGATGCGTGGCAACAGCTCCAGCTGCTGCAACGAATCGTCGAGCAACGGCCGCTGGACGCCGCGTACGAAACGTTCCACCCGCGCCGCACTGAAGCGCGTGGCGATCGTCGCCGCGGCGCCAAGTGCATGGGCGAGTTTGCGGACCAACGACGCGCGCACGCGGACCATCGTGAGGTAGATGAGCTTGTCGCTCGGTGGCCGGCGGAACGATCCGTCGGGTCGCACGTGTGCAAATCGCATGAGCATGTGGTCACGTGGGACGCGGACGTGGTCGAACGCCGCCCACCCGTTGTCGACCGAGTGGAAGCCGGTCTTTGGACCAATGTCCCCGAGCTCGACGCCGCGTAGCGGTTCGTGGGTCGCCAGGGACCGTAGTGGGACAATAAACGCCTGGACACCGGCGTCGCGCTTGTCGTTTCCAAGCATCAGTCGAGCATGCACGATCGCATGCGTCGCTGTCTTCCCAAGCCCACCGGGCCACCACTTGCGGCTCGTGAGCGTCGGCGAGTGGACGACAAACTCTTGCGTAGCGACGTCAAAGCGCGCTGTCGTCTCGATGCCCTGTACGTTTGAGCCATGGCCGAGTTCCGTCTGTGCGTACGCGCCAATGATCTTGTAAGTACGTGCTAGTGGGAGCCACTTTGCTTGCTGCTGTGCATCTGCTTGGTTCTCCAGCGTCGGAATGAACATCGCGCGGTGCACGTCGATCGGCAGGCGCTCACCGATCGCTGCGTACAGCTGCTGCTGCGCAACTGGGTCAGTGATTGCGTGCGTCCTTATGAGCTGCACAAAGTGGAACATCTTGGCCACCGCTGTGTTGTAGCGCTCCGAGTGGCTCTGAAAATCATAGTCACGTCGCGAAAGCACTGGGTGCGTTGCGACGAGCTCTTCCATGCGATAGCGCTGCGCAGTCAGCTGTGGGCTGCCGCGCAGCAGTGGTGCAATCACCTTCGCATCGACATCACTACGCGCACGCTCCTGGCGCAACAGAAATGGCGCGAGGTCCTTGAGCTCAAGCGCCGTAGCTGAAGCTGTCGTTGGCATTTTTGTCGATGGACGATGTTGCAACACTGGATGAATAACCCTATGACTCAATAACCCCAACGATTTAACAACCTCATGTTCCAATAACCCCAATGTTAAGACTCCACAAATGTATCAACAACACATCGTTCTCTGCGCTTTCACTCACTTATCTCACATATTCTCACATGGGCGGCGCTTGGACATACCCATCCGTCGTCGCTGGGACCCACGAGACATTCGGAATCTCTGGCGCAATCAGCGTCACGGGCAAGTGGAGCTCGACGTCCGGACACCACGGAATGTCGCACTCGACCGTAATGCGGTACGCGCACTGGATCAATTGGCCACTCGTCGACGGGTTCAAGAACGCAGCGCCGCTGTCGGCACGCAGCACGAGTGGCTGTGGCTGCGCATGCGTTGTCTGTGGCGCCACCCCCGGAAACGCACGCACTGCGATCTCGCGCGTGAACTCGTGGAAGCCGCCGTGTTGAATGCGCAATCGAATGTCCTGATACAAGTGGCACCGCATCGCGGAGATCTCGACGCTCGAGTCGTTTCGGATGTGGCACTGGATCTGCGCCGTGTCACCTGGGAGGTACACGTTCTTGTCCATCGCGACCGCCAAGTGGCACGTGCCCTTGTTGATACAGCAGAGGAAGTTGACGGTCTGCGTCACGGCGTCTTCACTCGCACAGACGCCGGTCAAGTTGCGTTCGTGGACGACGAGGTTGCAGTTTGCTTTCAAGTCAGAAGCAAAGAACCCACCGACGTCGAGCGTCGCTTTGAATTTGTACTGGATCTTTGCGTCAAGGATATCGACAAAGCCCGACGAGTACGACGACAGTCGAAAGACGCCAGGCAGTTCCACCGGCAAGTGGTACTCGAATGGGTACATGTAGTGACCAGGCGCGTACGTCGTTGCAATCGCACTGATCACAATCTAGTTATATTAGGTGACGCGCGGCATTTTGAGTGAGTGCAAGCGTTGGATGTAAAAGCAATGGTGTCATGTGCTGGAGTCATCATTGCGGCTTACCTTTTGTTTGAAAAACTCTTTTTCTTCGTCGTGCCTCTCTGTCTTTGTGTGCGTGTTGCCGTCGTTATCGGTCTCGGTGTGCGACTCGCGCCACTCGACTTTTTCTTTCCCTGTTGCCTTGAGCACGAGCGCTACAGGGTCGTAGCAATGTGCATGCACACGTGCGTCCATTCGTGAGCACCACAAGCTGGCAAGCGACCGCAAGCTCCACTCAGCACATGCAGGCGACACCACACGTACCGTCGCACTGGATCGGCTCGTAGATCTCGACGTAGATCGTCCCGCGCACGACTTCGCCAGCGATGTACGACGGCTTCTCGACCGCGATGCCGATCTTGCCCTTCTTACCGAGCCCGAATGCGCGACCTTGTTTGCCCATTTGATCGTTTCGGTGGGTTGTGTGTGCGTTGTGTAGCTGGCTTGTTTGGAAGTGGAAAGCGGAAATGCAGAAGTAATGCAGAAGTGCAAGCCGCGTTTTGGCGAATTGCATGAGCGGTGCTCACACAATAAGTCGCCAAATCGTGCAATGGATACAGTGGTCGCTTAATCTTGGCAAAAGTATGTCTTACCAAAAACAAGCGCAATAAAATCCAAACTCTATACAGTTCTCGTACAGTAACTGTGTATGCCATTACTATTTCATAAGAGTTCAGCAACACACATAGTTAAAGCACACACTTGGGGTTCTCCATAAATTATGTGACTGTAGCACATGCACAACTTGCATGTCGGGTATTTCCGCGTAAACACGGTTACACTACTACCCTTGCATACGTCACCACATACAACGCTAACAACTCTGTACAATCGAAGTATACTCACATATAAAACGTTTGTACGTATTTTGTGCTACGTACTTTGCGACACGAACTACTTCCTTTTCGTATTGCTTCAGATTGAACGTCATTTCGATGCAATATTGTAAATTCCCTATGTATACCATAAATACTATAAAAAGACATACGCTTATGTTGTCTACTTCCCCGAATATTACAGATTCTGGTCTTTACTTAATCAAATAAACAATGCTATTGAGCGAGATGTGCAGCACAAGAAAGCGTAAAGATCAGCAAATTTCCATGCTCTAAAGCTACAATATTAACTGGATGTGCTCAAAAGTTTTAATTTGGTCAGCCAATTGTGAGCTTGCAAATTGCGCAACGGGTATATAGTGTAGTTTTAGCGTGGAGAAAGCATGTCATACCGCAAACAAGCGAAATGAATTGATAGGGCAAGGAGTTGTACAACAGTATCAGAAGCATAACCATTCGGGTTGCATTATTTGTATGAAGCTCTTAATAACTCAAGTTGAAGCGACTTGTGTGTATTACACATCGGTTCAGCGAATATTTGCGAGGCAAATACAGGTGCATAGTTTGCATCAACTAGATAAACTGTACTTCGTCAAATATTTGATGAAAATCAAATGCTTCATCGTCTTAGTAAATAATGACTAACGATCACGCGAGAGTGTATTACAGATTGTGAGGTTTTCAAAATATAGTACATAATTGACTTGTTTACAGCAATGTTTCGACATCAAATTTCATTGCCCGGTGTTATTCTATGTATCTTAGCGACATAGCAGTAATTCTTATTGTAAGGCTTATCTGCATTTACGTGGTTGTAATTGCTTTATGTTTTGTCACAAACTTGGATGCCAACTCACGTCTATTTCAAATTGGAAGTCTTTACGCGATATTACAAACGTCTTTACGTTGTGTCAAGACAACGTTGTGGACTGGCATAATTCGGTCAAACAAGACGTCAAATAACCTTCGCGTACCAGCAAACAGAAGCAAATTAAGTCATAACCTACCAAGCAACGCACGATGAGAGAAGCAGATTTTTCTTACTCAGACTGTATCAGCTTACATATGTGTTGTGCATTTAAGTCCTTTGTAACAACCGTGTACAATTTACAGAATCATATCATATTGAAAATCAAACGGTCATGTACATAACATCACTGTAAGACAAAGCTACAATTGTTTTGCTCTCTCGAATGCAAGTCACGTAATTGGTTTATAATTAAGTGCATGTAGCTACAAAGTTGACATAATCGTACAGTATGAATTGTACACATGTTCATCAAACGAGGTGTTTACTTATACCACGATAAAAATTTACAATTAAGTTACTAAATCTAAGTTTATGGTTTTAATGCCATGTGAGACATACCGGTTGAAGTGGGTTTACTAATCATCATTGAAAACAACGCCATTTATGATATAGAGCACAGAAGTACTTCATCTAATTATTGTTCACGAAGAAACAGCTACTTCATGCACATTGCTATGAAATGGTGTGTGGTAAAATATTGTGCGATAGCAACTTTATAAACATGCTTTAAATGATCACACTGTGTTTCGCTTCATTTCGATTGCATTTCCAAAATATGCCGCAGTGCACCTCGAACGCTCTTTTCATGACAGCACCGACAACGACGAGGAAGAGAGCCGGTAAACGTACCTGCCAAGCATGCCTGTTTATTTACGGTTTGAGACGATATCAGCGTCGTTTTCCATCGTTTCCTAATGGTAACGCTATCTGAAATGCTGAGTCGATTGGTGCTATTCTAAAAGATGGAGAATGAGCAATAACAGATTTGCTTTATATGGATAAGTCTGGGATGTGTGACCTTAGTCACCTGTGTTTGCAGAAGAGTTATCCTGATTTGTATGTGATTAAAAAAATTTGCGGGTAATTTGATATACCAGTCCAGAATCTATTACGAGAATGAACAAAAGTCGAGTTATGTACATGTAGCAAAAAGGCGCTTGATAAAACACTAACAGAGAACAGGGAAGTTCATAATCGTAGCCACAACTATCAATTGTGTAATGCGAAATGCTGCGTCAAAATACAAACTATGACGTATTTGGAGACAAAGAACAATACTCGCGGCACTTTCCATTCATCAAGTCAAACCATCAAATAGACCCTATATGACAGCAAATGAGAGCCTCTTCGAAACTAACACATATTCTGGAATATGAAACGACATATAGAGTATAGACTATATATTGACATATCTATTCGTCTGCACAGGAATCGTTCGTATATTTTCAGACCTGTTATATTGATTATGCATGAAAATTGTAGCGAAGGTTTGCATTACACTAATATGTTTAGTCAATGACATTTGCAGCTGCATCGTCAGCTGGGAAACAAAGACGCTTTTGTGTAGCTTCGAATCAAAGTATACGTTGAAGCGTACAATCTTCAATGGCTTTGATAGGCCAATTTGTGTGTATGTGCTAAACTAAAGAAACTCTCATCAGTATTAAATTTCACAAATGTGAGAGCGTGTGCTGCATCCATCAGAGTCAGTTATTAACAATAAAATTAAATACAAATACCTAAGCGAATATGATAGGGTGATTACGAGTAAAGGTACAGTTATCATCGTATAGTATGTTATTGCGCCGAAATCCTCTATGATGTGATATCACAAAGCTTTAAGCGATGTACAGGTGAAGACAACTTTTCATCAATATATATTTGTTATTCATGTAACCTTTTGCACAATGGTTGCTTTTTGGCTTCCTACTAAATACACGTTTAGTAAACAAGTTTATACACTCTCTATAAGTGCGAAAAGAGTGATTTTTAGTATATTGTGCGTTTGTCATCACAAACTCTCAGAAACACATTCAATGAGTATGTGATTACAGTGTATCATGTGGCATGAGTGATATGTAATGGTGAACAGTTTGTGCTTTGATGACTACAGCACTATATTGTTTTGTGGCCACACCATAACCTTAAATTGCGTGATGTGCTTCAAACCGAACACATTTCTTGGTTTAGGGGAAATGTATTGTTCAAAATGCTTCACATATTAATGAGGTACGTCAAAGTTTTGTACCACTTTCGTGTAATGCCAATATGGACACGAACCGTCAACACGTTGTTCAACTTCAACGTGCGCAAATTTATTTATTTTCATTATGCTTTGAATGCAATTGAAGCTGGTGTGCAAAACCCAGTATATCCGGTAAATGGTCTTTCCTCCTCGGTTTGTATCATTTTTAGACAGTTCAACAAGAATGTAGAGTAAACCCATCCAAAATAGACGGTGGTATAAATCGTATAAATCAAATGCATACAAAAAGAGCCGCACAGATCCAACGAATCGAGATGCAATATGTAAAGCTGTTATATGCTGTGTTGATACTATGCACACCAAAAGACCGATGCTGTACACAATGGGTTAAGACCGCAGGAGTACTATTCATATTATTAATCATACATGATATGGATCAGCGACTGAATAACATAGAACATAGAAATGTACTTAACCGATGTAAATGATTACATGTCATCAAAATTGTTTATCCCCATGGGCACAGAAATACATGATAATTTACGCTTTCCCGCATTCTTCTGTATACATACATTACCGTACAAATCTCAAGTGCTACCTTTAGAGCGTTTATTGTGTCATACTGTGCTGTTGAGCACAAATGCACATTTCTTCCATTTCTGTACCATGTTTACACACTTAGAGTGCTTTTGCATATTATTTAACTCAGTAGAAGACCTTAAAATGACACATTTAAATATAGTTAGCGATAAGAATTGTTATGTACCACTAATACCAACTTTGATCAGCTGTCGGGATGGAAATGTACTGGTATAATAGTACGTAATGATAAAAACAAAAGTGAAAGTTTTGTAAGATACACACATTTAATAATCGATATGTTTATATTACATATATCCATATAATATGATATACATTTGATTCAGTGGGTACGTTCCTCGCTATACAAGATGGCGGATTAAGTACCACATATATGAATACATGTGGTATGCAGGAGATGTGCGTTGTTGTAACGTAGTTCTACGAAATACAGAGTAGAATCGGCCTTACTATGATACAATAATTTACACCTTGAGCCAGAATATATTGCTTAAATGCATCACTTGGCTCACTTTTCCATTTTATCGAAACTCGCCATTTCTGATGTATGTGAAAATAATTAATTATGTGCTTTTCAGCGTCGTAGTGTAAATACCATATGTTATTTGTACGTTTCAAAAATATGCTGCTTACTGCGTGTAAAATAACATTGCGACACTGAATAATCATAAAATATGTCATTGTATGCGCATGTTACAGATGTAAATTGGTGATGCTAATAGCAGTAAGAATTCTATCTTGTTTTTGTCAAACACGTGCAGCATTAATTGGTTGATTTCAGAAGATACACAATTATAGTAATGTATTAAACAAGTGATTTCGTGCCTGTCTTCATAGGTATCTCTTGATGTCACCTGTATACTCACCTGTGAAGTGACCCGACCTCTCTCTCTTTCTCTCTCTTACAAACTCTTATGTTTTATATTGTATTGCTATCGGCGAATCTGATATCCTCTCGAATTATACTGCGCTAACTTACAATCTAAGTTTAGCGACTGACACAATCATGGGGACTTCATGAGTTTTGTGACTGACAACTCAACTTGTTGTAGATAGATGTAAATACGAAACACAAAACTCGTGTAGTTATCAACTCTCCCAATGACCATGACGAACCAACTTAATTAACATATATTCCCTTTTATCTCGTCAACACAAAAAAATCCGAGTTGGTTGAAAATTGAGGCGTCAAATACAAGGTAAAAATACGTACTAATATTGGTTTACAGCTTGGTGTTAAAATGAAACGTGTCTATTTTTCAAGTAATTATTCAAGGATTCATCTATATTTTGTTGTTGAGCAAAATATTCTCCCAGCAGCATCACATCACATTGGCTGTCACCATGACTTAATTATGTTAACTTTTTGTTTGTCAAACCTACGTTTGCAGCACATCAGTAGCTCCAATTTCAACAACAACAAACAATCAAAATCAAACAAATGAATATAACATCATATTTGGTGTGTCCTGCTAATATTTATCGGTATCAGGTTGCGTTGAAATACACCGTTGATAGTG
>JAADXH010001161.1:0-13069 GCA_023337595.1 Globisporangium camurandrum | reverse complement strand
TGTCCTTCACGGTAGTACCAAGCTTTAGACCACACGCTGACTTCAGCCACGGATGTTCACTCGGCGCGACAAAGTTCTGTGGAACACGAGTATGACAGTATACACTTACGAAAGTCTGGAGCGATGGCAGGATCTGCTGCTCCCAAGTGTATTTGCAGGCATCTTAAATGAAGCCGATGTGCTCGAGATCGGGCAACTTGTAATTCGCCAGCTTATCACGGCGGATGCGGATGTTGTTGGCGTGTACACCAAGGTTTATCCCCCGCGTCGGTCTCGGCCACGTCGCATCGCCTTGAGGGACGACAAACTCGCGTGGCACAAGAAGATTTCCGTGCTTCGCCTTGAACGTCTTTAATGCACTTAGATGCGTTTGATCCCAGACGTACCGGTCCCAGTTGCGTATGGCAGTTGGAAACCCCAGCTCGTGGAGTTGCTTCAGTGCACTTGTAGTCGAAGCATCGCGCTTGCTGCTGTTTCGCTTGAGGCCATTGACAAACCTGCGCAATTCGCGGTTGAGTGACATGCCCTCGAGGTGTTCTGGCCATGCATCTGTCACATGTGGCGCAAGTGACGTCGCTGTCGCTGTCGCTGCCGTCACAGCTTTCGCACGGGGGACTTTGAATCGCATCGGTATCGCAAAGTGTCCATGGATCGCGTAGAAGTGGCGCACTGCATCGACGAGTCGCTTGAGCTCGGCAACTTTCGCAGTAGCGCGCATCTGAGTATTTTTCTTGTGTAAGTCGCTCAAACTGCTCGTTGTAGTGGTGTGGGCGATATTGCTGGCTGCGTTCGTGGAGCTAGTATCGCTGTTCGAGGTGCGGATTGCATGCTGGACGCGAAGGACACTAGCACATGTGAGCAAATTGCTTGTCGCGGTGTTGCTGCCACCATGGGCGGCGGCTACGCGGCACCAGAGCTGGGTACGCGAGGAGTCTAGCGCGACTGCGATTCACATCATTGTCGTCTGTGCGGTCTTGCTGTGTCAAGTTGCAGCAATTTACTTGTCACACTTGTAGCAATAAAATGTTGTGACATGGAATGCGTCAAAACGGAGTGAATGAGAGAAAAGTAGAGTGAGAGAGAGAGAGATAAGAGATAGAAAGAGAGTGAGGAAGCGTCGAATAGATATACATATTTGCAACACCAGTAGCGACACACAGCGCCAAACGACATGTAAAAGCGTCGATGTTCAAAATTGTGGTACAGTCGCAATCGACAGCGCTGACAATAGAGCCAGACTACTGAAAGATACTGATCACTTTGGACGCTTGGATGTAAAACACGCACACACACACACACTCGAGCCAATTAGTCGTCTACCGATCTACAGCACGCAGCTCCCGGACGGCGTCGTCATCATCATGCGGCGGTCGTTCGTCGCCGTGATGTTCACTGGCGTCTTCGTCTCGAGCGCATCGAGCTGCGCCTTCTTGCGGCGCACGGCCACAATAGCGATACCTGCGACCATTCCAACTGCACAGAAGATCGCGACAAACACCATACCGGGCGAATTACCAACGCTGTCGCCAGACTTGGTCGTCGTTTCCGTGACGCCACCTGCATTCGTCGTCTCGCCCGCAGCGATTGCGTCCGAGGCGACTGGCGCAGCTGTCGCTGCTGGTGCACTCGTCGTCGACACATCGTCTGTGACACCAGCAGTTGCGGTTGTCGTCGTCGTGTCGGTGTCGGTGTCGGCAATCGACCGGTCTTCGCTGCTCGACGCGCCCGTGCGCAACAGCGTCTTTGATGACGATGACGACGACGACGAGCCTTCGTTCCCGATTTCCGGTGTCGGTGTTGGCGTTGGTGCTGCAGTCGTTGGCTCCGGTGTCGGCGACGGCGTCGGTGCGGGCGTTGATGGCGCCTTTGTCGTCGGTGGTGGCGTTGGCGCTTGCGTCGTTGGTGGTGGCGTTGGCGCTTTCGTCGTTGGCGGTGGCGTCGGTGCTGGTGTCGATGGCGGTGGAGGCGCTTGGCCACCCGAGCCGTTCGGACAGAACGTCACGTCAAAGTTCGTGTTGAGCGGACACGTGTGCGTCTTCGTGTCGTCTTTCGGGTACTGGTACGCGTCACCGCAGCCGTCGCCCAAGCACGTGAGGACGCGGCAGCGGTTCCCGTCCGGCGAGCTCGGCGCAATTTGCATCGGAACGTTGAAGCCAACACCGCCAGTCAACGATTTGCAGGCACCGAGGCTCGGACAGTACTCCGGGCCGCTCTTCGGACCTGTCGGGATGATACTGATGTCGAACCACGCCATGCCGCCATCACCCGAGAACTCGGCCACTGTATTGTATCCGTATATGATAAGCCGAAACAAGTCAGTTTGTGTAGAAGCGTGTCGTCACTCGAAAGGAAACAACAAAGTGGAACGTACAGGTTGCTTGTGCACTGCGTGAGTGGCGGTAGACGTGTGCGCCACTGTTTGGTTCGATCCAGCGCTGGATGCTGCCGCCAATCGAGATGCTCTCGACAGTCTTGGCGTCAAACAACTCGACTGTGTGCGAGCACTTGTTCCGGAGCGTGACCGTGAACGCCGTCGTTGGCGCCGTGAGTGCTGCGAGCGCGAGCGCTGCAGCTGCGAGCATCGAGCACGTGCGGACCATACTGATGGTGAGGGGTGTATGGATGGTCGTGTTGCGGAGCTTGAGATGCGAAAAGGTCGATTGATCGCTGGCGAGAGTGCACCAAAGTCAAAATGGCAGTCGTCGAGCTCTCCGTGTAGCGCTCGTCGTGCACTTGTGTTGCGCTCAATTTGCTCCGCCGTTATGCATGCCTGTCTGCGGGCAGTTTGCAAGCACGACGCACGCAAACACCAGCATGGCTCAACGAAAAGGAGGGTACAAAAAGCCAGCACAGGCTGTTTCTGAATTTCGTCATGTTCGTTTGTTGAACGCCGCACGACGACGAAAATGTCTGACTCTTTCGTTTTGTTACATTGGAAAACACTTGATGTTTGTATGCTGCAACGATTTGACACTCCAAACACGCACACATTTGGTTGCTCCGACGCTCTATCCGCTCCTGCATCTGCGCGATCCATTTGCATCTGCTGCCGCGCCTTCGACCTCAACCGTCACGAGCGTTGTTACTGGCGTGCACTGTTTTGTTGAATGACCGACTACGCGGCACTTAGTGTTGCTGATACCAGCATTTGCCACCCAAAAGCACCGTGATGTTGCATCAGTATACTTGCGCTGTTGGACCCCAGCCTACACAGGAGTTTATGGAACAATTTTGCTCGTTCCCGCTGCTCGACCCTCAATCTCGTGCGCGTGGTCATAGGCGCGCCTGTCGTGTGAAACTCGATCAATGTGTCGGATGGTAACAGGCAGTCAGCACAGCATGGGCAACTAGCGTGTTAACACTTCTAGTGCCGCCATATATGGCCTCGATTTCTTAAACTAAGATGTATTACACAGCTTAGCAAATTTATCTTGATTTCACTAAAGGGGAGGTACCCACCGACTCCATGACATCCGTCATCCCTCATACAAACCTGTGCTGTACAGCTTATGGCATACCGGTATCTGTATGCTTATCCAATCGGCAGAATGACTACATGCAGCTCTCAAGAACACGTTAAGGAGAAAATCGCCGGAAATCGGACCAAGCAAAACGCCGCGAACTCGGCCAAGCACATACCCCGCTCGGATAGGGCTTGTCTTAGGGTTTGAACGGTGTTGTTCTTAGGTCTGTAACCCCAGGGTGCGCAAAGCGCGATGCTTGGGTCACGTCACAAGTCACATCGGATGGTTCAAGTCGTTCGAGCAAGGAAACGAATGGAGCGTAGCCAAAGCAGACATGCACATGCTGCCAAGTGAAGCGCAGCGAGCGGCACATGTGCATGATCTGCGTAGGCGGGCCAAGAGGCATTGATTTACCAAGCGGATAGGCAACACCGACCAGGTGTTCGAATCGTGTTGTTATCGTTCGTCATCGATGACATTCTTTATGCAATAAAACCTTGTACAACCTTCTAATCTATGGGTGACCCGACCGAGAAGTGACCCGATTAATTGGGAGCAATAAAATTTGGGAGAATATATATTATGTTAAAACAAGAGTAATTACAATTTTGCCACACACACAACTTTCATTTAGCCAATGTGCAGTCCACATTAATGCACTAGGCTTAAAAGAGATGATATCGAATGCACCTTCGAAGATCGGTATGCGCTTCACAAATAGAAACTAACACGCCATATATCCCCAAAGAGCTGGTAAATAGCTTTTTATCGTTTCGGCCCAAAATTGTATATACTGTACTATCACCTGGCACTGTGTACAATTTCTAGCTTTCAGCGAATTATGGATATTAAAGCAAAATCCGATCGAAGCGATAAGTGGGCGTTTCTTTACAACAAAAAAGGTAGTTTCATGGCGTATTGCCAAATGTCTTTGGTCCGACGTAGATAAAGATACTTTGTTAGTTGCTTCATTATGTATACTGAACACCCAATTGAGTTTGCTACAAGTTTTGAGTTAAAAGGAGACGTATTCAATAAAAACGTAGTGTCTACTACGTATACGTACATGGCATAACACACAAGGCGTTAACACGCTTTTCCACTGAATATGCGTCCCCTAGTCGTTTCTCATCATCAGCGCAACGAGCTAAACCGCCCACTGCACATTGGTGCCATAATCAACAGAATAGTGATGCATTTAAGCTAACTAGGCTGGACATATGGAGTTTTGTTTTATGTCAGGGTGCGGATGGAAATCAACTATAGCAAAATGTTGCTGCTTTGCAAATTACTTGGCTTGTTCTGTGCGCACGATAAACTGTACATGCATACAGCCATGTTATATATATTCTAAGTACAAAAGCCCTGGCATCTCAGGATCTATATACCCATCCACGTACATCATGATAATAGACTTATGTACAAATTTGATTTGCTTATCAAATATACTGAATGGCTGAAATATGTGTTCGACGATTTAATTGACACATAATATTTATATCGTACCAGCATATCCATAAATGCAACCTGCAGGTAACAGCTGCTATTATATATATATACAACCATTATGGTCGAAACGATCGACTGTGTTAAATGTTTTATCTAACGCTCTCTAACAATCGAGATTCTATTTAGTCTGGACCACTGGTTACTGAAATTATGATAAGAGTGACAAGCTCATTCACTTATATGAGGAAATTGATGTCAGAAACATCATCACAAGAATGAGTTGTCAGGGAAGTGACGGTATATACTAGTACATTGTCGCAATTTGCGATATGCAACAACGGCAAATTGTAGTTAACAAAGCAAATTAAACAGTGTCCGAGCATATAGTCTTGGTATATTGTTGTGTACAATTCCAATTCGTGAACACCAAAATAGGTACGATTGCAAAAGCCACAGACTACTTAATAAACAATCGAAAATGCCAATGGGTGTATAAATATGACTGGACAAAGGGATTGGAAGGATGTCTAGAGAAAGTGACATAGAAAGCCAGAAAACGCATAAATCATCGGTATGCGTACGTCAGCTGTATGGCTGGGGAATCCACACACGAGACCTGATTGGCTCGCTTCTATTGTCAAAGTATAGTATGGTAACGACTAATATGAAACACTAGATTTCATATTTAGTGTCGCAAATATGATCATTGTGTGATTCAGCAATGAATATGTTTACGAATAGATAAAACTACAACGACTGTCAAGATTTTACAATGTAATAATCCTCTGCGCCAAATACAATGTTAGTAGCTAATGAAATGCAACGTTTTAGGTAACAAACGGAAAATCGAGCGTCACATGCCGTGACGTAGAGGGTGTCGAACTGGCTAGTTTGAAGTTAGCCTCCTTCACATTTGATAGATGTAACTTTCAAAGATAGTCACTCGCATTTTAATTTACTCTTTCGACACACAAACAACGTACTACCATAAGATGGATCGATCGTACACTCCAAGCAATCTCCCAAACTCTCCTATTCGCTACCTCAGCCCTCATCTAGTAGATTGCAAAAACGACGCAGCTACTAAGCCAAGTCGTTTGAAGAACGCAACAATAACGAAATTAGTCGACGTATTCGAAAAAACCAGTTGGCGCGGTTCTCCGACGCATCGATGGATGACAACAACTACGACGAACCCGACATTGTTTTGCCAATTATGGATCGCTATATCGAAAAGCGGGGTGCGTACATAATCCCCATTTGCTACAACAATTTCTTCACGACAGACAAAATCCACCTTTTTCTGTGAGTCGTCGCGTTCCTCACCATGATACGGCTATTATTGAACGAGACTGTTTGTGCTATGCGTCCGAGATAAGTACTCAATGCCGTGCATAGCACGCTCGTGTAAATTGTTCGCGTGCTTTTCCGAATGATAAACGTTTGATGTCACCTTCAAGCAGGCATGTAAGCCGAACAAAAACCGTACTTTGGCAAAAAGCACGCCGTAAGAACCACAAACTGAAGGTCGAGGTTTTGCCGTCTGGCTATGCAGTCGGCATGACGGAGTTGTACATGGAAAGCGAGTTAATCCGTCGTTGCCAGGTATTGAAAGTCTTCCCACTTCAAAACATAGCATAAAGATGGTTACTTTATGCACCTAGAAGTGCGATAGAATGGTGTTTATGTTGCTACCAAAAACGATACGACGATCGTATGATATATATAATAAAGTCATTTGCTGCACGACACGATTTACAACATTCAAGAAATGCATGATGTAGATGTTACCATTATAACTTTGCGGTGTAATCGCATGATTTAGTTTTGGCGAGCATAACAAGGCGAAATCAAATATCTTTAGATAAACTCAGATTTACTTTAAAAAGTAATTGCTTCACGCAACATATCAGGTTCACAAGTACAGTGTGACAATTAAATTGCCACGATCGACAACTAATTAAACCAAACAATCTCCACGGCGTAAGGTGTGTAGTTTCACTGTCTCGTGCAACATCATGTTAGCTACACAATCGAACTCGACTTGCTGTTGTTGTCCTCGTCCTCCGCTTCCATTTCCTTTACTTTTATATTCCGCCATATGTGCGTGGCAAGGGACCGTTCCTATGTGGAATTATGTAGTCAGTGTGTTAGTTTGCATGTTAGCGGTGAAACATGCACACTTAGTAAAAAACCTAATAGCTCGTACCACATGTCGCCGTCTGACGTAACCTGCCAGTTGTTAACAGCTAAACTAGTCAATATATCACAAGACCATCGCCGACATCAAGGGACGTGCTTTCGCAACAGCAATTCGAGTTTCGCCGCGTTCGATTGACGTCGGCTACTTGGTAGCGTAAGTGCTAAATCCGAGGCGCGACGGCATGACTTTTTAAATAAGATAGACTAATTACGACAGCAACTGCAACGCCTATTGGACATAAGTGTAAAGCCTGCCCGTTACAACCGCGTGGTGCCGATCCGCAGGTATAGGCAAGACTGCGCCAAGTTTGCGCAGGACTGCGGCTGGTCCACTGTGCAGTTCTTTTGAAGCGTTCGAAGCGTACGTTATTATAGTAGACTTCTAGTCAAATATGCTTTCAATACAACATATCAAACATATAGCACGTGTGTGATTACAGTACGTGCATTTGTTACAACACAGTATCCCCGCAGTCGCAATAGAGACTGCGGGGAAGTCTGCTTTGTCAAGTCGACGACGGAGCTAATTTGTAAAGATAAATTGATAGGCACGCGCGTGTTTGTATTGATGTTGCAATAAAAATCTCGCAATAGGTACTGCACTGTATGTAAGACGCCGACGTAGAACAAAGCGCCCAAATGTTCCAGCCGGGATCGCACCACTGGATTTGAGCGCCGAATGTTTCGTGAACTGTTGGGTTCAATATAGACAAGAATCGAGTGGTTCGACTTTACGGATATTTAACTCGCGCAAAAGAATGTCGTCACTTGTGCGAGAGTCGTAGTCGTCATTTACACACTAAGCATCTAAAACTTGCATAGAAGCGTGCACTACAGTGCTGTGGATGATAACGGTTATTATCATGCGCTATCTCCTGCCATTATGACTGAGGTAGAAAGATCAGAATTTTTTTATCTGCATGTCACCCAGTGACGACATGATGTGCATTGTCCACGGTGTCTCTTTGACTAGCTCTGAGTAGCTCATATTGCGAGGAACATGACGAGTAGCTGTGCATGATTTCAATTATAGCATGTGATATCGTTAGTATGTTGTAACTGCTAACACTCAACAGTATACTACAATATTCAGAGCGCACCAGTTTCCCAGTCATCGGCTGGCATCATCATATGTCAATTTAGATCACCCGCAATATTTTTAAATTCGGCGTGTGCGAGCACTGGTCATGCTATCGACTCGATGCACGTGCCGATGGCACGACAGAAGTAACAACTGGAGTAAAACTCGGCTACGCTAACACCGAATCTTTCAGCTCGTGTAAGTTGTCTGTATATGCAAGTATATCAGTAACTTGTGATGGTTGTTAAGCCGAAATTTGTTTGGCATTGTCTCACTTCGAAGATTACGGAAACGTACATGATATATATTGTCGTGTGGGGCATCTTGATCAACGTCTTTGTGTTGGCATAAGCAAAACAAATCTGCTTTGCCGTCACGACAGTACTGTTTGATGGCCACTCATTTATTTTGTATTTGAATGGATATTACAACCATCATCAAATTTTGGTATACCATACATTACATACACCAAACTACGCGGTCTGATATATAGAAAACGCACAGTTACAGCACACATTTGGGACACTAAATTTTCTGATGTGAATATACCAGATATACACCTACTGAACGCTCGAAATCGCGCTAAACTGGATAAATTTCATTCAATCGTCTTTATAGGACTACCAATATATAGCGCACTATACAAAAATTAAACGTGATAAGTATTTTCGATCGTTGCAGCCCACAGTGCGCCTATGCTCCTTTGTTGTATAGCTATGAATAAGCGTAAAACAGGTTGTTTTTTGTATGTACACGTCCAGACACGACTTCAGTGTGATAAAAGCTTATTTGTGACACAGGTGTGTGTGCGATAACTGTGTGTCATCTGTATATCGTTTGTTTCTAGTCGTCTGCGTCGGCGTCTCGTTTTGCTAGCCGAAGGTCGTATCTGAAAATGAATATCGTTTCAAATCGTTGTGCTTACACACAAAGTTTATTACGAGTGAAAGCAGCGATCACCGGTTTTAGCCAAGATAAGTCAATGACAGTACGACTCGCGACAGCAAAATAACTTATATCGACAAATGGAAAATGACTTGCGTTGAGCGCGTATTTTCGCAAAGGGAGTTAAATGATATTACATTAATGCGGTATGTTTTATAGCAATTTATAATCAACATTACGTTAAAATGTCAAAATTAGTGTTGATATACTATTTCGTTTGAAATCATATATTCGAATTTGTGACTATAAAACCATGGTAATGGTGCGTTAAAAGTGATAAATAAGAAAACTTAAACATATTTGTATCATCATATCTTGCACACTGTCAAAACTGTCAAGTGCTTGACAAATTTATCGCATACGAATCTATTTTGTAGAAAGGAATGTGTCGGATATAAGTGGTAGTGCATGCGAAAGAGTAATGAGGAGACTGAGATGGGATGTACAAATGAAAGATACGTGACTCCATGATCCATAGCGAAATCACACCTTCTTTCGTCATTTTCTGATGTCTACCATTCCGGGATGCGTAAACGATATATGTATTAGGCATACAATCGATTATTTGGGTGCAGATAGCATAATTTACATACTTGATATGAATAATAGTGTATCAAGTTATGTCTTGAACGTCGCGCACACAAATTACATATAGTTGTAGCCAGTATAAATATAGGTGAGTAGTCGTAACTTAAAAGGGAGTTTTGCATCACCTATGCTAATATGGAGTCCAAAAGTTTCCGTTATAGTGCCGTAAAAATGTTTCAGATAGGTGACTTCAACTAAATACATGCGAATGAACCATTACGTGTGTTAAAATATGAGTTTATTTTGCAATATAGGCATATTATGTTATGTCTAGCTAGATGTAGGTATTTGTCACATCACAGAAAGTAATTGGCAGCAGAGATATTATCAGGCTAGCTCACAGTAAAACACAACTTCACGGTTGACCACACATTCGAACTTATTTTGAGTTTAGCTTGGTGTTTGAATAGTGTTTACTACTGTAAGGTTGCTGCCTTGTCTTAATGGTCCTGCTTTGCCCGTCGGTTCCTGGGTCTATTTATCACGTTTCATCTTGAATATAGGATTATGTCATGATGCGATTGACTAACGATGAAAACCATTGAATTTATCTAAACCCAGACGATTTATCGATTTATCAATATAAGTAACAGCACGCACAACAGAGCTTCAGTAGAAGCACATCAGCAGGCAGCAGCATGTAGTGTCACCAGAGAGGGTAATCGTGTTTTCATACTGGGAGGGGTGAGTTTTTAGGATGCAATGTGTGCTCTTCAGTGTGATGTGTGGTTCAGACGCATCATTCACTGCTCGCAGCATGAGTTCGCTCGCCTTTGTGACGTGCTTGTGCCGCTTATCCCTAGACAGACAGACACTAGGGACAGCATAGAGCGAGCTGTAGCGTGTCACGTGTTCCGCCTTGCTTCGTCAGGAGGGTACAGAGAAATAGCTGCAGCACTAGATTTCTCAACAATGTGGTGCATCGTGAAGGCTACTCTGGGTGTGTCGGCACTGTTTAATGCACGTTTCCAGTACGATTGCTTGCCCTCAAGATCGTGTGCATGGGATGAAGTCGAGAGTGCGTTTCGTTGCATTGCTGGAACCGCACATTTGTGGTTCTGTTGATGGAACACTCGTTTCGGTATAACTGCCTAAGTAACATGAAGGCTGGTACAATCGCAAAGGTACATGGGCTTTCTAATGTTGTACTTGCATATTGTGGTGTGACCGAGCTGACTGTCCTTTTATTCAAACCATCACTTCAGTGTACCCCTTCCTCAATGTGCAGGTGGCATGCGACCGCAATAAGCGCTTTGTGTCATTTGACGTTCGACCCAGGATAAGGAGCGAGCTCAAAATCAGGATGCACTCTCGATTTCGACGCTCTACTGCGTCGACATTAGCGTCTGGTCATCACTTACTCGGAGATGCAGGTTATTTACTATCACCAATTTTGCTCACTCCATTTGTCGTTCGCAGCGGGACACTAAGTGCTCGTCACGTGCGCTACTCCTATATGCACTCAGCAACTCGCATGGTAGTTGAGGGTGTGTTTGGGCTGCTAAACGAAAGGTTTTGCTTATTAAAGAAGCCACTTGAGGAGTCAACTTTACTTGACGCAGCACGCGTTGTGGCTGCGTGTCTCGTTCTACATAATATCCTGATAGATCTTTGTTCGCCATCAAACGAGATGCAGAGAAAAAGCGAGTCAACCACTCGTTGTACAGTTGCAAGCGTGAGTAAGACAAACACGATTGATGATCTTGCTATTGCACAGTGGAAGCGACAAGAACTAGTGGATGTGTTTTAATCTGTGCAGCAAAAGCTACAGATTTTTAGCGCAATGTGTTGCTGCGCTCTAAAACTACCCCAAGATTCTCGTGACGGTGGTGTTGTGCTCCACTATGTGCTGTAGATTCGCGTCTTGACGAGCTAAAAGAAGTGCAAAATACTCGTCGGTTTGTTGTGGTGTTCTTGCTGTGTCTGAGAAGCAGGTTGTTGAGCGATTGCCGTTGCCATGGCGACACGTCCGTTCAAGAGCTTTGACAGCCCTGCCTCGAGACTCTCGGGACGCTTTTCTTTGCCCATTTTTGACTAACAATATTCGTGATATTTTTTGTTGCTTTGCCCATACTTTCGTTGAGGTTCACTATCTGCCATACTGTAAGCAATATTTCCTGTTGATCAATTAAGCATCGCCCATTTGTTCGAAAGACTCGGATGCAATGTGCGTGTATAGTCGCGCACATTGACCAGAACTCCTTTATTTGCTCGAGATAAGCCGTAATTGCGATTGCTATATCATTGTTGCCTGTTGCATCACAATCGCCTAGGTACTTTGCATACTTTCGTTTCAGCCATTTGATCTATGTATATTTAGTAGACAGCATCGCAATGGCAAGTCTAAAATGCCAAGTCAGTCATGAACGATTCATAATCATATGCCACACCATGTTATTGCATTAGTCCGTCGCAATTGGCGTACTGTATGCAGCACTCAATCGACTCGCAAGCAACATCCACCCAGACTTTACCGATGCGTTGTACTTTGCTGACGCGGAAAGACTCGCCAAGTCTGAGTACCGCAGACGCATGAGCGTCTCGGTCATCTCGTCCGTCCAAAGGATTGAAATAGAATCACTGCGAGCAGGCCGCCCGCGCTTTCTGGGCGTAGCAGCGGCATGATCTTCCATCGTATATCTAGTTGAAACAGGTCGTCGATGCGGCTAGAACAGTGTAGATGCAGCTTCATACAAAACACACACAACAGACTTGCGAACCTGCACTATCAAACTTGATCAGGCTGAACGCGCTGTTGCCGCGTCCACGAGCTCTATTTGTACACAACCACAAACAAACAGGTAGTACATCAGCAACGCAATGTGCAGCAGCGCTATGTGCTACTCGCACCTTGCAGCACAGTTCCTTGTCACGCTCGCTGTGTTGTCGCGCAGGTCGCGCTCGTGTTTTACTGTTGCTTGTTTGCTTGTGGTAGTTGCACTGTCTTTTGTTTTTCGCTTTTGTGTTGTGTTGTCGTATTTGCTTGTTTTGATGACTGGTTTTAGACCCACAAAAAGCCAGGTACGCAAACTAGACCCTAAAGAGCATGAAGCGAGATTTAATTTTGCGATATATAACTTCCAAATTGTTGCATTAAAATATATTGTCCAAATTTACTATATCTTGTACACATGGGTCAACTAGAAATTATAAATCGTGTCTCTTTCTTCAGCCAAAAACGCCAATGTGACATCGACTTGCGACAGTCGACGCAGTCGTCGAGAAGCGCCGCATGTTGCTGTAATTTCAGCCACTCTCTCTATTTGATCACTTTGCGCGTCAGTCAAAGTAAACTACTTTCAGATAAAATATATTACTATTTTTACTTCATGCCACATTC
>JAADXH010001160.1:0-13096 GCA_023337595.1 Globisporangium camurandrum | reverse complement strand
GTTATTGAATATTGCCTTAAAACACATCTGCAAAATGTGACTTGAAGTCGGTAGCGATATCCACTCAGATAAATCATCAAGATGTGAGTCGTGAACAGATTCAGTCGACAGACAGCTTATAAAACCCCTTAGTAATGCGATTGAGTACAAGTGATACACTCATGTAGCACATACGCAAATGCTGTAAATGGGATACTTCCGCTATCGTACGAGCTGCAATATCGTCTTGACACCATTGCGCAGATACAACATCCTCAATTTCAAATCAGCTAACATACAGTGTTCGTTTCATTGGCTCACACGAGTATGTGTATAGCTGTACCACTCATTTGCTCTATCACTTACGCGCGCCGCTGTTTTTTATCAATATCTGCAGTGTGCCCCAGCTAAATCTCAAAATATGCTCGTATACGAAAGTGCATATTAAATTAGCTGTGCATTATATTTACCGCAGGTCTCATTGCAGGGTATGGCTGTACATTGGTCAACACAAGTCGGATATGTACATTTAATCGCATACCGACTTTGATTTTAACACTCAATGATTAAGTCTAGCTTTGGGTATAAACGATGTTGTGTTCATGTGGATTCGTTTAGGGCAATCGAAGCGCGGGTGTTAAGTCAGTTAAAGTAAAAATATCACATTCACCTTTTGAAGATGAGAAGAACTCTTAATGGATAAACTCAGAATTACGATACGAATATCGGTGACCATGTATTTGCGACGCTAGTTAATTTTTTCTGAATATAGGTTGACGAAAATATAGGCACACCGACACGATAACCTGGTTGACATATATATTTATCTTATAATTGACATGTATTGTCAAAATATCGCGATATGGCATACAATTAATTAAACACTGCACGAAAACGTGACATGGCATTATTGATATTGTAATCTGTAAGTAAGGAATGCAACGAACTATTTTGAGCTATTATCTAGGTATAAGTTAGGTGGATGTAAAGCAAATTGTATTACTAACCTGTAGATATTAGAAACGCATGGTACAATGACTTCGTGTCGGTACGCGTACCAGACGCGTTTCGGCCGCCCGTCGACAGCTTCTTCAGTGACTCAACTTATCTGTAAATATACTCTCTCACACACATTCGATGCCGCAGCGGCAGCAACTGCATTTACAAATCAAAAAATCTAGAATTAACAATCGAACACACTACCGCAACCTACACCACTGATTATGGCTGCGTGCACACTCCACTTTCCAACAAACCAACCTGTTAGTGTCCCAGAGTTTTGGTGTGGCTAGCAATGAAGTATCTCAAGCGTTAAATTCTTGTCTTGCTCTCTAAACATACGTGCATAAAACGTTTCGGTGGCCTACATAGACGGATCGCATAATAAATCAGGACGCATATACGCAAAAAACGTGGTTGTTTTGTTAATGTTATGCTACGAACGTCACAACACGGGCGCAACTTCGTATGATGCTATAAGTTGCTGAGCTGGCGTTAATGCCTACCTTATGTGTAAGGGTGTGTGCTGCGCTGTAGTTAGTCTGCATGTATATATTAGTGTGCGTTATACAAAGCAGTGCAGTACACAACGTATCCTTTTTCGTTAACTAATTCAATGATGCATATCATGTGCGCTAAATGGCACGCCTCTACGTGACAACGAGTTTAGCGACTTCCCACATGCAAGTAACACTTTTAGATCTACTTATAAAGAGCTGCTTATAATGTACATCAAATCAATAAATGTATGCAACATCTTCGGGGATGCATTATTGCGCTGCATTGAACCGCCTGCCAATGGTTATATTCACAACGTGTGAACGTTTAATTAATACGTTTTAGCTATAAACCCATAGATTTTGTTAATTAAAATAGTTACTTCTATTCGATGTCGTCATATTTGAAGGCGTACCTTACTCTCTATTCGATGTCGTCATATTTGGAAGCGTACCTTACTCTCTATAGTGATTCTAACTTGAACGATATGTGGCACTACTACTCTCGTCATAACCGCCTCGCTAAAGCTGCAGCATCGAATTTGGCGAGTAAACAGAGATATACATCGACTGGGTTCCTGCGAGTGAAGGAGTACTTTGAGCGATCTGCTGCCATCATTTAGTATACAGAAACGCGCGTTTGAGCGTGACGTTCGGTTTCGCGACGAAAATTATGATCAAGGAACGAGCAGGAACAATGTAGTCCAGCTTATAAAGGCATTCTAGAAATAGCGATACTATATCACCTTGATGATGCCTTTCATCGCGCGACGGCTTGAACGTTAACCGCAGTATTTTACAGCGTCCGGATATAGGTCTCCATGATGTTAAGACATCTTAGACGCCCATTCTTCCGCCATAGTGGTGAGCTGCAAAAGCAATAACTTTACATTTTCCTCCCCTAATCGGATATCTATTGTGAACTTGAACTAGAAAGAAGTAACTGTGATATCTTTGTGCAAACGATATTTCTCCATTTTATGAAGTAAAAGTATATAGTACTTTCTCAGGGGTGTGTCGTGTTAAAATAGACTGCTACATTATTGATTATGCAAAAGTGGGCTATTTTACATTCAGTTAGCGCTCTTCTATCGTGAATAATTTGTGACGTACAAGTGGACAGTATTCATTTTAGCTGTTGCGATATTAGTGCCCATCTATGATTCTGGCTGTCAGATCAAGTGCAAAGGACACTAGCATATACATGTAAACTGCTGAAAAATGCATCAAGCTTTGTACCTGGTCGGAGAAAACAACAGCTAATGGCCCAAGCACGTTTGGCCACATAAGTAATACGCTTACTAGTAAATTATTGTACACCAACATATTATCCATCCTTTGATCCGATTATGTTTTATGTAGGCAAAACACTGTGCTCTCTGCAACTCTAACGCGGAATTCCTTTAATCAATATATACACCGCAAGATATGTGCCTGCGTTTCACTCAGTTTATATAAGAAATCTTTTGCATTGCGCGAATAGGTAAATAATTGAAAAATACATCGCTGTTTAGCAATATACATACGTTCAATAATATATTGCGCACATGAAGTTAGAAGCAACAACAAATATAATTTATCCATATAGACTATCCCAAATATATGCATGTTTATTATAAGTCGAATTTTGTGAGCGTAAATATTGGTGTATCAATGATTTTGCTAAATTGGTCGCGTATGTTAAATATATTAAATACCGAACATATTATTCAAAACGTCGAAGAATGTACGATCATGTAGATCAAATGAAAAGTACATTTCTGTTTATAACATGCATTAATATAAACTCGTTCGGTATTGCTATCTCATGCAGATATTAGATCAATCGTATTAGTGAATGGGCATGCGCAATACGAAATAGCCAAGCGAAATACAATTACACAATACAACATCCGTAGATCATTGAAGTGATAAAACAATGCGTTCAAGCAGTATTTTCTAGCGCGATCAAAACGTGCATGTTGGCAAGTAGGTATACTAGTTGGAGGGATAAACACAGACGATAGAAGATCAACGATATTCCCACAATGGCATTCATTAATTAAATCTGCGACAGACACAATATCATGTAAAGCATTTGTTGATAACATGTTTCTATATTGGGTCAACGAGAATATATTGATTTCCAAAAAATATTCACCTTAGATATGTTGATCAATGTATATGCGCATCTCTACTCAGTTTTACTTCTTTATTTTCTTTATGAATATAATTTACGAGTTTAAATAGCACCAAGCTTTATGCCAGATTTAATCATATCTATTCACAGTTGATCCCATCGCGTTACATATATATATTAGAAATCGAATAAAAATTCATGTTTTCTTTACACAATTGAATACATTAAGCATGTGCATTACAGGGATAGAAATGCACAACAGCACATATACAAATCAGTGCTCACTGAACATATCATGCGCATCATATGCTTGTTTTAATGAACTACTACTGATGGATGCCGAGTAACACACACGTTGATAGCCAAAACAGTTAGCGCCACACCATTCAGAAACGGCTGTATACCCTAATCACCTTGCATCTATATATTCCATTCAATTTCTTTAAAAGAAGATCTATCTATCATTTAATAGATTATTGGCAAATGAATATGGTTCGTCAATAAAATATGTTAGATTGTAAACATAATCATGCGTATGTGTGGAATAAGGGCGTGTGCGTTTGAAGACAAATTTGGATTTGCATCATTATATAGCGGTTATTTTCACACAAACACTTGAAAGTGCGGCTGGAACCGCGCAGTTTCGTTAACTTGAATTAGTCTGCGATTAAATAGAAATGTCAAAGTGTTGCTTTTCTATAGTGATTAAATGAAGTGTAATGTGAGCTTTACATCAATTAATTCGAATTCATGCGCCAATATCTATACGTGTTGCCATACCATATTCCTTTTCAAGGAAGTTATAGAATAGTATATTACCGGTACTTTTACGAAATGCCGAGGAGAGTCTTGCTTTTTATCATCATTTTGCAAGCTACCTTGGACGATACAAATAGACAAAATGGTTTTACTGGCTTATAGGTTTTAGATGTGGCATACATGTTAAGATACATCTGCTATATTGGTGAGTACAAACAGTTTGTGTCGTGGACGATGATGCCGCCAACTCCACATGGTTGTCAGTAGTCGCTGAGCCCGCCTTACAGATCATTGGTGGACGCCTGTCGTTGTGTTTTGCTTGGCAGTTTACAAGTGTATACTTTCACAAGTGTCTGTTTCGGCTACGATCTCTTTAATACCTTGCTCAAACGTGCAAACGCTAAAAAGAAATGTGTAGTGCTCTACCATTTCCCTGTCAAAAAGTAATATTGTTTAATTAAACGGAAAGCCATTTTGCTTTCAGGGATCAAATTTGCTGATCACTTTGCTTAATTAAAGTGAAACACTAAATGTTCGCATTTTCAAAATACTTCGTCACTAAACCTTGCATCTCTCCTCTCACCCTCGCTCTGATATTTCGTTTTGATTGATCAATTATGTATTTTGGTTAAGAAACGGTGTACATGCATCGTCATAAGACACATATCGGTATATGCAGTGCTACAGTAGTAAGAGCTTCAGTACCGGTACAAATATTGCTGTACCGGCAATTCAGGAAAATGAACATGGTAGCTCGGAATATGTTGATATTGTATTACTAAATATATATATTGCGCAATTGAAGACGTGTCCAACAGGATCACTTTGCACCACAAGTTCAAAGCTCGCGACTGCACGGCTACCTCCGCACTAGCGCGTGCGTCTCGTTCACCCCGCCATTTGCTTAACGAGATGGTACGTACGAGTGTCTGTATATCCAGCTCCCGATGCAAATCCACTCGCTTTGCTGTCGTCGTTACGCTACAACGCACTGTTTGTGATCGGTTTGTCGTCCCAACACACACGCATACTAAATATTGTACACACATATGCACACAAACGCGCTATGACGATCAGTTTCGGCTTCGTGCAATCGCAGCGCGCAGCAGCTCGGTCGCTGCTGCCGCCACACTGGGCGTCGCACTTGGCAGCAGCAGTAGCAACTGGTCGTCGCAGCATCCGCATCTGCAGCACGAAACGACCCATGCGAACGTCGCATTCGCCGAATCCGCAGCAGATTTTAACACTGACAACGCAGTCACGAAGACGAAAGACCACATGTGGTACCCAAACACGACGACGAAGCACTGGCACTTTTACAAAGGCAAGATGGCGCCACAGGCCGCCCGGTCGCTCAAGCTGTTCAAGTGCGCGGACACGCCGATTGCGGATGAAATTGCATCGTACTTGGGCGTCTCACTGAACAAAATGAACGGTACGTTTTGGAATGGCGAGGTGTATGAAGTCTTTCTACTTTGATAGTCGACGAGGTCTTTCTAAATAAATAGGTGCGTCGATCGGATTCTCTACTTTAGTACTGCGACTGACTTGGTATATGTATACTATACAGTTCGCAAGTTTGCGGATGGGGAGACAAGTATCCTCGTCGACGACGGCGTCCGTGGCAAGCGCGTCTACATTGTGTGTTCGACCACGACTGTTGATCGGTACGTGCTGCGTAGTTGTATCTCCAAGAGGTCTCTTTGAATTCATAATCTCTCATGCACAACACCAGCGTCATGGAGCTGCTGCTGTCGATCTCCGCAATGCGTCGGTCGTCTGCAAAGAGCATCACCGCTGTGATTCCATTCTACGGCTATGCGCGTCAAGACCGGATGCACAAAGGCCGCGAGCCAGTTGCTGCTGCTGACATTGCTCGCATGCTCGAAGTCATGGGCGTCGATCACGTCGTAACAGTCGATCTCCACAGTGCGCAAATCGAGGGGTTCTTTAAACCCGAGATCCCCGTACGTTTCGAGTGCTTCAAACCCTAAACTCTAAACCCTAATCCTCCCACTTGTCGCATATATCCTACCGAAACAGGTCGATAACCTCCAAGCATTCCCTGTTGGGTCCGTGTTTTTCTCCGAGATGCAGCAATTGACAAATCCAATTGTGATTGCACCCCACTCGTCGGCCGTCCATCGCGCAGTGTTGTTTCGTGATACGTTGTCGCGGAGCATCGATGAGTTTGTGCCACTCGCGTTTGTGATTCGGAAACATCACATTGATGCGTCGCGGCCGGGTGAATTGGTTGGCGATGTCACTGGAAAGGACTGTATCATTGTCGACAATCTGATCGACACTGGCTCGACGCTCGTGAAGACTGCCAAAGTGCTCAAGAGCTGCGGCGCCAAGAGCGTCTCAGCATTCTGTGTCCACGGTCGCTTTTCGTCAGATGTACGTTTTATGTACAGGACGCTTTCGTTTGATAGGTGTCGAACTGTTTAATGTAGTATATATAGTGATGACGGCGTGTTTACTTTTATCTGTCACGGACTCTCTACTTTGATATGTGGCTATGTGATACCATACAATCAGGCGGTCGAGCAACTCGAAGCGTGTGAAGAACTCGATCTGCTCGTGACAACGAACACGATTCCGACGCACATGGAGACGCGCGAACGGAGTTCGAAGATCGTGACGCTGTCGGTCGCACCGTTCATTGCAGAAGTGATTTCGTGCATCCACATGAAAGGCTCGATCATCCAAGCGACGAAGATCAAGTAGATGATAGTTGAAAACACGACGACTGGAATAGGGTGCGACAGTACATACCGATAGGACAACACTACACACACACATTCGATAGTGACTTGCTGTTTCTACAGTAGTGTTGCAGTATGTGCTGAAAACGTTGATGGATCGTAAGATGTTGGCTACTGCAAAGTTGTTGTTCTACCGGTATTGACAAACGAGGTGTCCACCCGTCACTGATGCAGATTGCTGATTCAACTGATCCGAAACTGAGAAGCATGTAAAGATAATTTGAGTATTCAAATTGGACGAAACCAAATGCCATGATTTCGTTTTTGGGTACCAGGCAAAAAGTATCAAATGTACCGAATCCGGACGACGACGTCTGTCGTGGATCGAAACGCTCTTCGCGTCAATGTGAGTACGACAGGCGACGTCGTCATGTTTGACGAAGTTCAAGGAGCGTACGCGAAGACGTACATCTGTAACCATGGTTGGAAGTTCCGCGCGGTCGGCAGTGATGAGCGGATCAACCGTGAGTTTAGAACTACGAACTGCAAAGCGAGAACCAACTCCACGCTGCGCCTCAACAAAGGCGTGTAACAGCCCAAGGACTCCAAAATTTAGGTTTTTATCTGATCCGAGACGGCCGTCTATTCACTGATCGATCAGGTCTGAAAATGAAAAATATCTGTGTCGAATCTGAGAATTGTCTGAAATTATCAGACTGCATAGGTGGGGCAGTAAGAGCCATTTGCAAAATCATAGAAATACAAAAATATATTATCTAAGTCGTTGTGAAATAGTTTCACGACGCTTTTGAATTGCACCACTACACGCACATTGAACAAGCGCCACACGACGCTGCTATTGCTGCACAATTCACTGACTGAGTGTACGACAAACCAACGACACACGCACACACGCGAGTGCGCAAAACGATGATGAACGAGGAGAACAAAGCGCACGATCTCGAGTTCATCACGGTCGAAGCGAATGCGACTGCTGCTGACGCCCCAGCAACGAACGTCAGGTTGCCAACGTCGCCGCGTGGCAAGCGCTCGAAGATCGAGGACGGCGAAGCACTGTACGCTGCTGCTGCATTGCTCTCTGCATATATGCACACAGACACACACACAGCTGCTGATCTCTACGTGCGCCACCAGCCTCAAGTCGATGCGCTCGACTGTCACGAAGGCGAAACACCCGGTCGCTGCGTTCTTCCACCTGCTCTTCAAAGCACTCGCACTGTTTGTCTACCTCTTTGGCAACGTCGTCTTCAGTAGCTACGTGTTCATCTTTGTTGTCTGCATTTTGCTCTTAGCATTCGACTTTTGGACCGTGAAGGTACGTTTGATTTTATAGAGTATGTCTATTTTTATACTCTACCTCTATAAATTTATAGCTCGTGCTGATAAAGTTGAGAACATTCATTGTAACATGTTACACTCGGGTCCTCTAACTTTATATGTTTTATGCTGGTGTGTGCTTCACATGCATCTGTAAATTTATAGAACGTCGCCGGTCGGTTGCTCGTCGGTCTCCGGTGGTGGAATCGCATCCACACCGATGGGTCGAGCGAGTGGGTGTTTGAATCGTTGGAGGACATGACGGAGATCGACGCTCGCGATGCACAAGTGTTTTGGACTGCGCTGTATGGCGCGCCGGTCGTCTGGAGTCTGCTGTTGGTGGTTGCTCTGCTCAAATTCAACATCCAGTGGGCGTTGATTGCTGCAGTTGCGCTCGTGTTGAGTGCAGCAAACATCGTTGGGTATACAAAATGCAAGAAAGACGCACGCAGCAAGGTCGACGCGCTGTTTGCACGTGGCGCGCTCCATGTTATTGGCTCGAATGGCGCCAGTGGGAATGGCGGCGCAACGTCGCTGTTGTCGACACTTGGTGGGTTGGCGCTCAGCAGCGCATCAAGTGCGATGCAAACTGCAACGACGACAACGACATCGCGATCGAAAGGACAAGCAGCAGGAGCGAGCGTGACGGTGTAGACGACGACGCAGTAGGACGCACTACGTTCGGATGTAGTGTTGGTTAAGTTCGGATGTAGTGTCAGTTAAGTTCGTATGTAGTGACTGTTAAGTTCGCACACTGAACCCCACAACTGATAAAGAGCCAGATTGAATATGCGAAATGCAAACAGGCACTGATTAATCCGTCTCTCTTTCTCACTCTTTCTCTCTCTCTCTCTCTCTCTCTCTCTCTTTCTCTCGCTCTCTCGAATTCTCTCCTACTTGGTCGCAATCAATTCTTTCAATTGTTCGTTCAACTGCAAATAAAACTTGTGGTACTCAAAGATGTCGCCCTTCCCACGACGGACTTCGACCAAGTGGAGACTGTCAGCGAGCATGTAAATGTGGATCACGACCCCAACTGCACCTTTCGGTGTTTGCAACACAGCTTTGACCTTCGATTGGCTCGGATCGACGCTGATCTCACACTGCAATCGCTCGAGGTACAACGTCAGCCGCGCCAAGATCTCCGTTGCACCCAACGTCGTTGTAAACTGCGTCGAGCGCTTCACGCGCTGTTTGTCGCCGTCCGAGCTGCCAGCAGTCTGGAACAGCCGGTGGAGCGCCATGCCGCCGCACATGTTGATCAGATCGAATGCATTCATGACTTTCACGTGCGACGCTGCTTTCGTCATCCGATCGCCGTCGTCGTGCTCGCCAATTGCTGCATCCAAGTCTGCTTGACTCGGTTTGAAGCTCCCAGTCGGTGGTGGCATGTGCGGCACCGGCGCTTCGATCAGCGGCTGTTCGCCCATTGCAGCCAACACTGCAGCCGATGGTGCAACGACTGGCGCTTCACTTTCGCCCATGTTCCCACTCGCATCGACGTTTACAAACCACGCGTCACTCATGATCTCACGCAACGTAATGCGCGTTTCTGGGTCGGGTACTAAAATTCGATTCAAGAGCGCCTTAAGAGCCGGTGTGAACCAACTCGGGTACGAAAATTCCGCTTTCTGGATCTTCCGGAACAGCGCCGACATTGTCGGTTCGTCAAACGGTAAAAACCCAGCGAGCAAAACATACAGAATCACACCGATGCTCCAGACGTCAGCAGCGCGGCCGTCGTAGCCCTTGTCAGCAAGCACTTCCGGCGCAACGTAGTTCGGCGTCCCACACGTCGTGTGAAGGAGCGACGCACGCGACGACTCGGCACCGTCAGGTCCGGAGCCTTCGTACAATGCCGACAATCCAAAGTCCGAGATTTTCAAATCGCCATTTTCATCCAACAGGAGATTTTCTAATGTAATATCGCATACAAAAACAAAAACAAACAAAACGTGAGTCGCAAATATCAAATGAGCGAGTCGGTTAGGGTTCTTCCTGCAAACAGTCAATAGCAATTTGAAACAGGTAGACGGACCAGGTTTGAGGTCGCGATGGCACACGCCGTTCTCGTGACAGTACTGGACGCCGTCGACGAGCTGACGAAAGTAGAAACGCGCAGTGTCTTCACTAAAGCTGTTGGTTTGGAGGAAGCAACACGCGTCAGTCGATCGGATACAAAGAGTGAGTAGTATGTGAAATCAACGTACCGGCCTTCGCTAACAATCTTGTCAAACAGTTCACCACCAGTGATCAATTCGAGCACGATGAAGATCTGGTGCAATTGTAGACAAACATCCAGTCACATGAGTCCACGACCGCCCTGTTTCCAATAGACAACAGACCAAAAAAACGTACTTTCGTGCGACTCGCAAGCACTTCGCGCAAGACGACGACGTGGCGATGGCGGACCATCTTCATGATCGAGATCTCTTTCTTGATCTGTGCGCCCATGTTTTGTTTCTGGATCTTTTCCTTGTCGAGCACTTTGATCGCGACGCGCTCGTCGGTTTCCGTGTTGATTGCGTACTTGACTCTGTAGAGAGAGAAGGCGTTTGAGTGTGTGTGTGTGTGTGTGTGTGTGGAAGGACGAGAGACGAGAGAGAACGACAGAGAGAGAGAGACGTACTTGCCAAACGTTCCTTCGCCGAGCGTCTTGCCGATTTCATACTTGCCTGGTGTAGATGGACAAGCGCGTACAGTGTGTGTGAGCGAGTAGCTCAGACGCAGAGAGAAGATAGAGCAGCAGCAAGCAGGACGCACCAACTTTCTTGACCATGATGGCGATGCCTGTGTGCGTGTGAGGTCCGCGGCGGCACTTGTGTTCTGGAGCGACGGGATCTCCAAGTGTGTGCTCAATCTTTGATGCTGCGGCGCACTTCTCCCTTTTTGTGTTTTTGGTCTGTTTGATGTGGATCTCGTGTTATTATTTAGCAGCCATCAAAGATCTCAACACAAACAGCGGGGACACCCAAAATAGTAATACAAAAATCAAGTCCAAGACTACAATCACAATCGCATCAACATCAGTGGCTGCTTACCGCATCCGCATTTACGAGTAAATAAACAATGGGAAGTATTTGTTAATTCAACGTAATTTTTTGCTCACTTGTAAATACATTGGTTGCAAATATCCAAAAAATCTCTGAGCTTGCCAACACTATCATAATTGAGCAGCAAGCGCACTCTTACTACGGAGGAGCAAAACCAGTTTAATTTCTGGTAAACGTGACGGTTTAGGCATACTGTACCATTACTGTAGTAATACGTGATACTTAGAGCACCTGAAAACTATTACCAATACTGTACTCAATTTACACAAAATAGTAACTATTTTCTAAACAAGTCCATAACACAGGAGGCAGTCTGTAACGGGGTTACACGCGCTGGTTATATTTAATAACCCAGCGCTGCGGAATTCTATTCTCGCAATACATTTAAAGTCAGCTTTGTCAAGCTGCTTTATAATTGGTCACATATACAAGATAGTTAGACATTTAGACCAATTAGCCAGTCAACAATTTAGAAGTTAGCAGGACCATTCATTTAGAATAGATTTAGCTTTAGTATTAAACATACTAAAACTAGGAAGTTAGCTGTTTGTGCTAGAAGTGCACACACACACCGAACCCAATCATTCAATACACTTTTGGACTTTGCTTCCTACGAAACACTCTTCGCTTCCTCTCGACTGTGCTGCGTATCTTGGGCTTGCCCGGTTACACAGTCAATTGATGGTGGTAGTACACTTTACAGTTACACAAGTGTGTTTTGAAGTAAACTGTTAAGGCGAAAATATCAATGCGGATTTTCACTCCCATATATGTATTTATGTCAACCGCAGGTCAATTACATACGCAGTAAAATATCGCGAGAAAGTAATATATATAACCTCGATGTAGCTTAACGGCGAACTATACAACCCGAATTCTTATTGTAGTGTTCGCACAACTGTATTTCGTATTGTACCACTGCGCCTCAATAAAGAAGTCTGGTATGTTTGTAGATGCTATATTGTACCCGATGTGCTTCTGGTTGTGGTGTACCGCTCCGTCCCGTGAAAAGTGGCGATTTCGGTTTATCAAAGCAACTAGGGCAGATTATCCCCCTAAGGTGATTCCCACTTCCTATAAATGTTCATGATATTGCAGATAATTTGGTGTGTCAAACATAAAGATGCGCCTAAGATGAAGTCAAACACTAAATCATTTCAATTTGTAAAACTAAGTGTTTACTTACCGCATTCAACTTATATCCCAAGAAACAATTATATCAACATGTTAGTAGAACATTATAGAAACACTTTTGTTTATTGACTTGTTAGTATTATACTTGCAAGCAATCAAATGTGTGAATCTGCCAACGAACACCACACTTTAGAGGAAGTCACTTGTGCTTGGTTGATTTTTATAGGCAAATCATTAAGATTGGATTTTTCCAATCAAAGCATGGAATTTTGCCTTCTTCTGTTGATATAGTATTAAGTGTAAATTTGTACGTATTTCAAAACGCGAGCTCTTTGCGTATGTGCTACATGAGTGTATCACTTGTACTCGATCGCATTACTAAGGGGTTTTATAAGCTGTCTGTCGACTGAATCTGTTCACGACTCACATCTTGATGATTTATCTGAGTGGATATCGCTACCGACTTCAAGTCACATTTTGCAGATGTGTTTTAAGGCAATATTCAATAAC
>JAADXH010001159.1:0-13098 GCA_023337595.1 Globisporangium camurandrum | reverse complement strand
TACTGCAAAAACATACGAACTCGTACAGCGCTGTCGCCCATCCGAGTCGCTGTCCAATTCCTGTTGCGATCATTGACACACTCGCGTATGCATTCGCTTATACATTTGCGCATGCATTCACTACATTGCTGCATCGCTGCAACGCTCACCACGTGCTTAATTCGATGCAGTATTTGGGGGCTCGTTCATGTGACTCGTGTATTTCTATATTTCTACCGAATTATGGTAAGCACTCGTTTGTTAATATACTCGTTCATGTTAAACGTGGATCGATCGACGATGCAAATCTGCTCCAACGTGTTTTCACTAACTGTTAAGCTTCAAGGATATGTATATTAGTACAACCGTTCTATTTCGTACTCAAAAACGTTTTGCACATTTGAATTTACATCAATTGCTAACATCAGTTTTAAGATATGCGTGCGTATCGATTACAAGGTTTGACAATCCATTCACCATCCATTGGCAGAGATAACAAGATCATCATATGCCTTTTCGATGTATTGTAACCGTAACATGGACATTGCTCATATTTTTGGTTCAAATAGTAAAGATTATGCAATATCGAAGCAGATTTATATGAGATGCTTAGTATCGTCCGACGCCATCACTTGGCTGTTTTATATATATGAAGATCGAGTTAACAAGACGTCTGTCAGACAACGTATAATTGATTAAACAATATCAAACTTATTTGTGTGGGAGAAATGGTTGATTCGTCAAAAATCGTGCACAATTGATGACAGGCATTCAGTTAATATTGTTCACGGCCTTAATCATTTAGTGATTAATGTACACTAAAACCTAATTGCATGGACCGATCTCAAGGACAAACACATGAACCGAGGACAAAAATGAGTGTTGGCCGTGAGATCGCTTCGTGTACTAAGGTTCTAGTTTTAGCGAGAAGATCTGTCTGAATTTGTATTTGCTAATCAAATTAAGCCTATAAATGCTGCGCATACTATTGGCTCGCAACACCTCGCCATTCGAGCACGTGCGACACCAAAGATGACGACGCCAAAAACTACGATTCGTCTGTGTCGCAGAATTTGGCATGATTTTAAAACGTAGTCGAATATATATATATTCATGTAAAGGCACATTTGGTCCGAAAATATAATCGTTAGACATGTTACACACTTGTTCATACACAAAAAGCGGTGCGCTGTAATGTGGACTCTCTACAGCTGTTCACTTGCCGTCCTTGCCGACCTTGTAACAAAACGCATCTGCAGCATCACGAGCACCACAGCTCAAACACCGACGATTACATACCGGTCTTCCATCTCGCTTGGCGCCGCGTATTCTCTCTAGGTCATTGCTTACTACAATTACGGCATGATACACCCAACTACTGGGATAGGGAGGAGTAAAAACAGAAATTGAAAATGTGCAAGGGACTGGGCAGAACGTTCGGCGTCTAGAGGCGGTGCAAAACTAAAGTGATGATACATACGCGCTCGCTACGGTCACAGAAAGCAAAAGTAGAAAGCACGTGAAGATATCTGCGATCGTGCCATACAACGATTAAGTAAGAGTAATGGAACCCATATAACGTCGCGGCTCGCTCGGCCCCATCACCGACTGGTGGTGGTGCAAAAACTGCTGATTAATGGCGATACATGCGAAAACGATGCTTAAGTACCATGTGTATCTGCAGACTGAAAACGGCGTCGCTGGCGCTTTAGCGATAACTTTAAAGAAAATCCAGGAGCAAGTCAACACCAGAGACGTACCCACAATAGAGAAAGAGAGGAAGCCAAGCAACAACACTTACCTCCCGCTATACCTTCATTGATCGTTTGGCGACAAAATGTGGATACGTTGCACAAAGCACATACTACACGTAAGATCTTGTCTCTCAACTTCAACCATTAAGACGGCGATGTAAGTCAGAAGTGAAAAATGCACTGAGCTTTAACGCGGCGCACACGATATAATTCAGACGTGGTCGAGGCTGCAGGTAAATGTCTACGTGTGAGCGAGCGAAGGACGCTCGAGGAAAGCAGAAGTATTTTACAGCCTGTCGAACGCTACGGCCGTCCAGTAAATGCTATTAGAAGTTGTGAAAGCACGAGTGGCCGCTGAACGACATATTTAGAGTGTGTGCCGCTTGCATCGCGCCCGAAAGGATATCGTTGTTCTCGCACTACACTACATACATGACGAAACACTAGTTATGAATATTTTGTACACGCAAAATGATTTCGGAATGCACAACAATTACTGAATGAGGACAAACAGGAAATTAACGACCTAACATTGATTTAGATCGCACACATTTTCGAGAAGTAAATGTTGACATCTAGTATTGCTGGCAATACAGGATTTTCTTTGCGAAAAGATACTGTACATTTAATTGCTTGTTGTTCTGACTAACATAGTAACACAAATCAATACCAAACATATGTGTTGGGATCGTACAGTAGTGTGTCTCAAACAAAACATATTTCGTTTTGGTGACATGCAAATGGAAGCCACACAAACAGATCAGTATATCGGCGTGATATAGATGTTGCATGCGTCACATTAAAATTAAGTATATATGCAAAAGTATAACACAAAACCATCTCGTAGCACATTTAATCAAGTCCTATAAGAAATGTACAAATTATTATATTTTAGAATACTTACACAGTCACACGATATTCGGCGTACTCGGCCACACAGCAAAGTGTGTATATTGTACGTAGGACTATAACATGGTAGTTCCCGAATGTGTGTATGTTTTTGCCTGCGTTGTGTATATGTACTGTCCTCGATTTTACCATTTTGGTACCCATAATACAATTCTATCAATTTGCGTCTAGTGCTGGGAAACATGTATTTCTTGAGCCGCTATTTCATCTTCTATCTCATTAATACAGCATTACATCATTTAAAATTGTCATATTTAATACACGAATGTTTAAAAAGAGCAAGATTTAAAAACAAGGACGGACGTTGTCGTTTTCATTTACCGAGGATCTTGTTATTATTGTAAACGATGTGACGTGAAGAGCGAGTGGGTCATTTGAATGCATCGAGCTAGCTGCCTGTAAATACACTTGATATACTTGTATAAAGAATACCTGCTACCTGTTAGAATAAAGTAACTCATTTGTATGTGTCACATTTACTGTCTATATGATTACGACACGACGAGACACTCATTAACCAGCGAATGTTTTCTTTTACCGATGCTGTCAACAGTGTGTCTGTTAATGCCATATATGACTTGTTGATGTGTGCATGCAACCATCGTATTGAGGTTTACAGAATATCACTTCATAAACATTGAGCACTAAAACAAATTTATTGGTAGTATTCCGCCTCATACAACCGAACAAACACATAACTTGCTAAATGATTGCACTGAGATATAATAGCTCTTTGCACAAAGGATTTACATGTATTTGTGCAAGTTTTAGCCAGATGAAGTGCTCATTCTCGGTGAAACAGTTATAAATTTCATTGCGCTTTGATTCCGCATGTGGAGTATTAAATATATAAATGATCAGCGCGAGCTGGCAATGACTTCGGTTCTTACTATCCAAACAAATGGTACATCTCATCTTTTTACAAGTACAACAGGTGCGATTCTTGCATTGTTAGAATCACACTGTGATATGTTTGGACATGCAAGATGTCTGCTGTCCATCCCGCATGAACACGACGTGTCATCACAAACAATATGCAGCCAAGCAACAGGAATGACGTGTCCGCACTTTACATTTGTAACCATGTATGAACGCGACTATGGGAGCGATATAGGCAGCGAGCTTCTATATTTTAATGTCGGCTGACTTGCGTCCTTGTGAACAATTGCGAGTATCACACTTCTGAGAGGTGTTGGCGTATTTTTGAAGACGATGTCGGAGCTACAGTCGCCGAGCTTTTTCCAATGAGTACAGCTGTTTGCAGCAGATTGGTGGTCCAATTCAAGCCATATACAGTACCTAGATGTTTGCTTCATATGAGTCAACTCTAGCATGACTTTATATTGTATATGACGATATCGAGGTAAACATTTCTGCGTTTAGGAGATGTCGTAATCGCGGCGCCTCGCACGTCGTTTGTTTTGCTTTGTTTGCACTGACATTACTAAAAATACACAATTTATCACCGACGTTTTTAATCATAATCAAATTGTCAATTTCTATATATCTACATCAGTTTTCGATTACGTATTTTGTTTCACTTAATTCAATTGTTGTTATCTACAGCAAACAGTACATACAATTTGCAGTGAAATAACTAAACTCCCTCTACCAGCTAATCCATCAGCGTAAAATAGAAGTGGCCTCTTGCACGGCGTGCAGTACACCTCAAAACGACAACTGGAGTCGTTTCACGTAGTGCGCGATAGCCAGCTGATCACCGGCCAGGTGCGAGCTAATACAGGACCGAAGGCTCCGTACCGACAGCAGCTGCTTCACAGAGCAACAAGGGCGACGCACACAGGTGTTGAGTTCTGGACACACTACCTTTGCACCTACAACAGGGTGGTAGACGCGGCCGCAAATGCGGGGACGGAAACAAAGGTAGCATACGAACCGAAAATGGCACCACAGGCGGCGAAGGAGTAGGCAGAAACAGCAGCAGGAGGCCGTAGCAGGTAGAGTAGCAAACCAGCGTGGGTATCAGCTATCTCGTAGTAGGAACGTATTATACCGGAACATTGAACAACTTATATATATGGAGTAGCAATGCGTAAATCGGATTGGACAGGCAGCCCAAATGTTTTACCTTCGTTATTTAGATGGAAGTACGAACGTGTACAATAACATCAACTATAGCACGTACAAAGAGATTGGTGTCTATCTCACGGTCTGAATATATATTCGTCCGCACCAAGGGCAACAACTGTATAATAACATCGAAAAGAAATGAAGTCGATCGCGTATATCTTTTGGAATAATTACTAAACAATGATAGAATCCAGCAGTTTAGTTAATTAACAACTACTTCAGACTGTGCATGTTCGAGATTGCAGAACGCTACGCTGTAGAATATTGGATATAGTCGTTTGTAATTTGACTCAAAGAAACACACTTAACAAACAGATTATTTTTTGTATGTAAATTATATAAAAAAGTTGCAAGACGATATGCGACACACTAATACTTAATGTGCTATTAATTGTATTGACGTATTTTTGTAGCACACAAGAATTTCGTAGTAATTTTGTCCGAACTGATTGCCTAAATAGTATTCGAGTTCATGAGCTTTAACACTGTATAAACATACATTCGTTGTCGCTCGCGTCAAACAAATCTCATAAAAATAAACACTTGATGTTTTGTAATATCGTATGTAGTTTTAGCTGTGCAGTATTTAAGACACGAATCAATCCATCGTCTTTTGCCCGCTGCTGGTTCGCAGCTCGCGGTGCAATTTTCCAAACGTATATACACTGTTAAGCACATAGGAGTCATCCGCCTATTATCCCTAGAGTACCTTGTATGTACATCTGTATAACTGCATGTTGTTGCCATTAGCACTGTGATATAGATCGAACTTGTTATTTACTGCATATTTGGGATGTGCTTAGATATGTAATTGTTTAACTTTCCGATCTACTACCCGTAACCGATACACTGATTTAGCTTGACCTCCAGAAAAGCACGTATAGCTGATTGTTGCTGTTATTTATATTGCATATACTACCAACTTGTTACTTATATGTGGGATATATAAATCAACTTTTACGTTTAACCCAAGTATATTCCTCGAAATTGATACTGCAGAACAGTTGTCTGCAGTAATGGTAATGTCGGTTGTGTCAATTTCAAACTGTAATACACATGTCGATTAGTACCGGTTTTAAAACAAGTAGTATTCCGGTAACGTTTATTCTACAAACACATCTGAAAAACACCGGTGCCATCAAAATATTGTAGTTTTATGAGCGCTAAATTTCGATAACAAGAAAGAGTTATACTGTATGTGTCAGAAATATATGATTTTACAGTATAACTTGATCTTTTCGTCATACTTTATCAACGTTGAACTGTGCAGTAATTGAGAGACGATTAAATCCATCGCGTGTCAAGCAATCGATTTCTTCTTCAATAACGACAGTATATTCAGCGTGTACTTCGTAGGTCGGTGTATACTTTCCGAATTTATATACATTGAAGAGCATTTATAACTGTTGTTGTCATACGGACAACAATCTTCTGACCTTTGTATCGCCCATCGCTCGCACGCTCAATTCCTCCATCGACCGCTGCAATTAACTCAGCACCTACAACGCAGCTTGCCGTCGATTGTTTTCGAATCTATAAACCGAACAGCATCTATGTATGGTGGTAGTTGTCATTTATATATGCTGTACCGGAACACCTCTCCTGGGACTATTTCCGATATCGATTACAGGTATCAATTTCACTAATCCCATGAGTTACGAAAGGTGTATTATACAGACAAATATATCTAGAACAGTGTCGTGCCGTATTAATGACACCGAATCTAAACTTTCGATCTTCTTTTTCTTCTTCTGAATGCTATCAAATACAATGACATCGCAAACGTATAATTTAGAATGAGCGAAAGGTACAATAGGATATGTGGCATACCTGTATTTAATGATACGTTATGTTGATGTAATAGGTTTACAATATTTAGTAATTCTATCGAATTCTGATTTCCTCCAGAAACTTTAGTGTATGAGCTTTCAAGTGGGACAGCAATAAGTAGTATTTGTGGTTTATGGCGATTTTTTAAAATCCAAACAAACTAATACTTGACTTTTGACAAATGGTGTCATTTTGAACTGTACTGTATTCATGACGCGGATCAAATCCATCGTCTATTGCTCGATCGATCGATTTCTCCATCAACAACGGCAATAAAATCAGCGTCTACATGTTGTCGTGCTCGACGTTCGGCGCAAACAGGTGCTCGAGTGTGAGGCCAGCGGTGCACACGGCGCCTTCCATCGTCATGATCGCGTCCGTCATGCTGGTGCGTGCAGTTGCAGCATCCAGAGACGGATGCTGCGTGTGAATGTTTGAGTGCGATGAGTTTTGAGGGCTACCGGAAATATCAATTTAATCTGTATTTTGACGTATTATTTTGACTTGGATGAAATCCATCAACATGGAATTGGACGAAGGATCACCGACGACGGCAACGACGACGAAGCTGCGCACGCAGACGCTCCGCGAGGTAAGCGCAATTAGTGTAGCGCGCCTTTCTTTATCTTTGTCTATGACACAGTGTCTACCTGCACACAGAGGTGGCGCTGTGTGCTTCTCGTATCACTGTTTGATACTGGTGTTATCGCTGCGACCAATGCGCAATGCAACACTTTTGCTGCTGTCTGTTGCTGCGCATATAGGACATCAATGGCATTGCGACCGACATTGTAGTCACGATCTTCAGCGACCGTCTCTTCATCACTGTCACGCAAGTCGGCACGTTTGGCACACTGGTGCGTCACGAGTCCATTTTTGCGTCTCGGTGTGGCTGGTTGGCTCGCAGCGCCATCAATAGATCCTATGCTGCCGACCACACGCTCTTTCTCATGCCATCTACGTCACGTTGCATCGCTGTCACACAGATCGAAGCGCACCAGAGGGACTCGATCAGCGGCAAGTTCCAGTCCGACATCCACGTGCGACTCGGTCGACGCGACGACCCGCTGCTGCTTGTGTACGCGCGGCAGTTCCTCGAGCACTTTGGGTACGTGTATGGCAGGCGCAAAGCATTGTGCCCTGAACCTTCCTCGATTGTCTACTGACACATGGTATGTGTGTGCGCGTGTGATTGCGACAGCGCACCACTTGGACTGCCAGTGCTCGCAGCACTCGGACTGACGGACCGATCGTCGAGTGTTTTTGAAGTCGTGATGCAGCGTGTGAAGACGCTCGTTCACTCGATGTAGGTACAGTAAGTAGTGAGTGAGAGAGAGAGAGAGAGCACGAAGTAGCGAATATTGAAATGACTACGATGCGCAAAAAGAGAGTTGCGATATTTGTATTCTGTGTTCGAGGTAGGTACAGTATGAACGTTCCATGCGATGTCGCTGGGCTGCTGGTCAGCATGCTGTCCCATGACGACCTTGATTGGTTTGACACGTGCGACGTCGATGATTCACACCATTGCAAGCCGTCGATCGTCACACGATTCGCGATACAATGTGAACTGTTTTATACAAATTTGAAATGCCGTAAATTGTGCACGTTCTGCAAGTATCAGAGTAATATATATATATTTGTTGTTGTCAAATATGATCGCAATAATTGTGTTTTGGTATTGTCAAACTCGTGCGAATTATTAGCATCAAGGTGCCCAACAATATCCAAATCCGCAATTTTGGCGAATCGATTGTGTGCGTCGGAATGTGAGCTTTTTACCTAGGAACAACGAGGCGGTCCAAGAGCAAGCAGCACGCGAGTCGCACCATCGCCGCTGTCGTCGCTATCACCTCGCTTGTAGCCACTACCGTTGTCGCCACCGCCACCGCCGCCACTATCACGCACACACAGGTAGGTGCGCATGCCTGCACTTTCATCGGAGCGATTGCTCGTTGTGCATGCAAATCGCATGCTGGACAAGCAACAACGCGCACACATGTTTGCGATCATTCTGGCTGATGCACAAACACTGCAACATGCACTACTACGGATAGACACACACACCATGGACGGCTACGACCACTTGTTCAAGCTCCTGCTGATTGGCGACGCCGGTGTCGGCAAAAGCAGGTTCGTAAGCACCCGCGAGCGTTTGATGGGTGCTGGACTCGTCGTTGCGCTACTACTGCATTTGGACATGCGCGCGACACGACAGCAAACTGACATCGCAATGCGCAACCTTGTGCAGCATGCTCCTGCGGTTTACAGACGATACGTTTGATGACCACTTGCAGAGCACGATCGGTGTCGACTTTAAAGTCAAGATGATGCAAATCGACAACAAGCGGATCAAGATGACGATCTGGGACACTGCTGGGCAAGAGCGCTTTCGGACGCTTACGAGCTCGTACTACCGAGGCGCACAGGGCATCGTTCTCGGTACGTCCGCTTGTATCGATGCGTTGCTATGAGCACGCGCGTGTGTGTGCAGAGAATGCGAGAAAGCTGCTGCTAAGAAAACGAGGGCCAACCGACGTGACGCTTTGTATCGCGTACGTGTATGCTGTCGTGCCTTTTCCTACAGTGTACGACGTTGCGCGTCGCGATACGTTTGAGAACCTCGACTTGTGGCTCCAAGAGGTCGAAGTCTACAGCCCAGCAGGCGGCCGCGACGTTGTGAAACTTCTTGTCGGAAACAAGATCGACAAGGTGCGTCTTACGTGCGTTTGAGTAGAAATGCGACCGTCTGCTTACGATGCTGTCTCTCGTGGCGAATGCATGCTGATGGACTGGACGACAACAACGACAGGAGCGCGTCGTGAGTCGTCGGGAAGCAGAAGACTGGGCACGGTCGAAAGGGATGCTGTTTGTCGAAAGCAGCGCGAAGACGAAGATCGGGATCCAGCAAGTGTTCAACGAAGTCGTCCAAAAGGTGCGAGAACGCAACGCAGAGTCACAATGAACGATGTTGCGACCGATTGACTGTACATGTATCGAAATGCACGGTTGTCTGACGGGACCGTTTGTTGTGTATTGATTATGGAATCGATTCGGTTGATGTTGATGACGACATTTATAGATTTTGGAGAACCCGACGCTGCTCAACAACACGCGACCGACGCGCAACAGCCGTGCGCAACTCGGCGGCAGCAGGCCCGAGAAGAGCGGCGGTGGGTGCTGCTAAGTGCCAAGCAATCGAGCATCACTCTATCACGTCGAGTAGGCGCACTCGCGGGTGTGTATGTTGGCGCAGTGCTTTGCATGCGCTTGCATCGGTGATTGGCGTTAGTGCGACACCTGCGGGTGTACAACACCAAGCGTTTTTGTGGTGAGTATGGGGAGGAGAGACAGAGAAAGAGAGAGAGAGGGAGAGAGAGAGAGAGGGAGATGCGTGGGAGACGATGTTTTGTCGATGGCTCGCATATTGCATGAATTTCGAGAATGAAACACTTTCGATGCGTTCAGTAACTTGCTCATGCTTCTGGTATTCAGTATATGAGAGAAACATGAATCGATTGATATTTACGTCATGCAACGTGTGCGCCCTGGACGCTCTGTGCGTGATGTAACTGAATTACTCATGCCCACAGAGCTCGTTGCTAGCGACGAATGATTTACATTTGCTGGTGAGCTCCTTACGGCGCGATTATGCACCGAGAGAGTGTTGGCCATTTCTTGACGCATTCGTGATGGAGCTGGCAGAGAAGCAAGTCAATCGGTGGAAATGTCTGGACATTTGTTACCCCGACAGTCAGCCTCGGACTGACGCTATTCTTTCGCTGCGCCGTCGTGCTCGATCTTAGTCGTGCAGCATTTTGGCGAGTAGTCGATAAAGTTTCAACGACGATCGCATCGTCTTAGGTTGTCTGTGTTTGCTAGCTTAAGAGAGATAGACAGATAGATAGAGAGAGAGAGAGAATGCGTCGATATCAATGAACCAAGTCTGTCATTGCAAGCTGTGGAACATGATGAAACCTGATTGATCGGTCACTTTGCGGAGCTTTGTTTCAAAGATGGAAGCAACCTGACTCACGCGATTCCCTGGGTGGTAATGCGTCGAGCTCTCTCGTCTCCAGCGGGAACAAAATTTGCAAAGTCGTCAAAGTCATTGCAACTGTACAAAAGATCATGACCCTTTGTCAGCATCGAGTGTGTGGGCAATCAACAGTCAACGATCAAGTACATCTATAGCATGGCGGTGTATTTGTTGCTGATGCCGCGGTGAGCTCAAGCACCATACATGCAAGCACCGCTACAGTATCATAACGACATTGTCACCTCAACCAACCATATGATCGTACATGTCCACTTCATAAACAGCAAGCAGGCAGTTCTCAGGCCAGAACATACGGCATAAAGGCAACACGCGACACACGAGGATGTATTCCTCGTGTGCCGTAGCGCAGCGACATCTCAGTTTGCGTGGAGCAATACAAAGTATCGCAGCAGTATCGCAGGGCATTGGCTTTTGCAACAACATTTGATGTCCGTATTCATCCAAAACATTTTGCAACAACATTTGATGTCCGTATTCATCCAAAACATTTTGCAACAACAACCAAATGTGCTTTTTATGTTCTTGTCATCATTGCATAGTGAATTTCAATAGTAAGGCTTCTCAGAAACCAAGTTGTTGCTGCAAATCTTGAGCGAACGCGTATCAGTACAAAATCACAACCTGACGGTGGACCTTCGCCACAGCCACCACTCGCGTCACAAAAGAAGAGATCGCCAAGTGCAAGACGCGACAGACAGCGATCGAGCACGCAAAGGCGAGTGCGCGCCAAGCAAACGCAGCACACAAGCACGCAGCAGCCGACTGCACCTCGCGCGTACGCACAGCACACGTCCGTCTGCTGCTGGCTTCTCCAGTCCAGTGCTGCGATCTCGCCGTCTCGATCGATAGTGTTTCCTTCTACGGTTCACCAAATATCGAAGAAAGCGCGTCCACGGATCCACCGATTCCGCAACGGCAGCAACAGACGACGGCGACTCTGCACGCACGCACAACACATAGACAGACTCGATCCGTCGATCACACACTCGCACCACACGCACCACACGCACCACAACACGAGCGATGGCCGGCGGAGGTGCAACCGCGCGCCGCGAGAAGCGGGCGGGCGGTCGACGAGTGGGTGGCGGAACTGCTGCGCGTGCGTCGATGACAGCACCAACACCAGCAACAGCCGCCACTGCTGCGTCCACAACACCAACGAACACATCCACGAAAGCACGCACACTGTCGATGAGCGCGCGCAATGGTGCTAAACTGCCGCTGCTGCCGACGAAACTCGCGAGCGACATGCTCCTCCGGCAGCAGCAGCAGCAGTGCCAAGAGCAGTACGGTCGCTTCCATCGACTGTTTGACGAAGCGAATGCGCCGGTCATTGGGCTATCGCCTGACGGTCTCGTGACGCTCTGGAACAAGAAGATGATGACGATCACGAGCGTGACGCCGAGCGAAGCTGTCGGACGGCCGTTCCAGGACTTTATCTTCGAGACGACTGCGTGGTCGGCCACCGAGATGATCGACGTCGTGCTCCAGAACCCGCACAAGACCGTGCGGGACGTGTGCATCCCGCTCAAGACCGCAGCCGCTGGTCGGAACGTCCAGGTGCTCACGAACTTTAGCGCCGACATCAACGACGACGGCACGGTCGTCGGTTTGCTCGCGATCGGCCAGGACGTGACCGAGTGGCGCGTCCACGAGAAGCAGTACGCGCGCGTGATCATGCAAGCGAATGCACCGATCATTGAGCTCGACCACGAAGGCCAGATCACAGTGTGGAACGCCAAGGCCGCGTCGCTCACGGGCTACACGCTTGAAGCCGTCATGGGCGTCCCGCTGTTGGATTTAGTGGTCGACGATGCACGCGCGCTGGTCGCGGATGCGATCAAGCAGACGCTCCTGACCGGCGTCCCTGGCCGAGACTTTGAACTCCCGCTCGTCACGGTCACCGGTGCGCGCGTTGAGATCATGCTGTGCCTCACGCCGCAGATCGGCGACGCTGGGTCGGTGATCGGCGTCGTTGCGATCGGACAGGACGTGACTGAGCGCAACGCGAAGGAGATGGAGTACCAGACGCTGATTGATTCCGCAAATGCGCCGATCTTTGGCGTCGACACGGCAGGTCGGATCGTGATCTTCAACAAGAAAGCCGCTGCGATCAGCGAGTACTTGCCCGAGGAAGTCATGGGCGCCGACCTCGTGTCGTTCTTGATCTCGCCGGATTACCAGACAGCCGTTGCAGCAGTGTTCCAGAAAGCGTTTCAAGGCATCGAGACTGCGAACTTTGAGTTTCCGATGACGACGAAGCACGGCCGCCGTGTGGAGATCTTGCTGAATGCAACGCCGCGGTACGATCACTTGGGGCAGATCTCTGGCGTCGTCGGCATCGGACAAGACATCACGGAGCGCATCGTGCAGGAGCAAGAGCACAGTCGACTGATCGACACTGCGAACGCGCCGATCTTCGGTGTCGACAAGGACTACCGCGTAACGATCTGGAACAAGAAAGCGGCCACGATC
>JAADXH010001158.1:0-13104 GCA_023337595.1 Globisporangium camurandrum | reverse complement strand
TCGGACAGGGATGTCAACGCAGCCATCAACATCCACACAATCGCCGCTGCCGCCATGCGTGGTGTGGACAGACCTGTGTCTTTCCGTCGACAGCCGAGGCCACGCGATGAAGAAGAGGCAGATGAGTAGGTTTGAAAGAGGGTGCGGGTTGTAGGCAGGCAGCAGTAGTTGTCTGACACTTGTCCGCGAGTAGGTTCCTAGGCTGGTGTAGTAGGTACCGACCTCATGCAGTAATGCAATGCTGAACGACGACTTTATTGATGGAGAGCCGTACGAAGACGTCGATGTGCTGTGCAGCCGACTCGAACTCACTGGATTGGTCATGTACCCAGTTGATGGCGAATGTTTCAGACATGTGGATTGCGATGAAGGCTGTGCCGCATTCACAAAGTACAAAGTATCTTTTGCAAGCGAGCGCGATGACGTAGTCTGCGCCGACATTTTGCAGCCGATGAAGCAGTTTTTGCTTTGGAATTGCAAGCGTCCGCGCCGGATGCGGTTCAAGTGGTGCCTAGCTGACGCAGCGTATGGGGATGCATGGCATGAAGAGATTGTCGTCGAGCTGCTCGCTGGCGTCACGCCATCTGGGTATCTCTGTGGGACGTACTTCATCCGAGGGATGAAATAGTCGGACTAATCCATGGCCTCGCAAGCAGTAAGCGCCATTGAATGGTATGTTCTACTATGAAGTGTCTTGTTGGCAAAGTCGCCATTTGCAAAGTTGCGAGTCGTAGGTTGCAAATGTTGTAACAACTATCTGTCTTGATTTATTGGTGTATTGCACGTAATATTGTAAATTCTATCCTACGATTCGTCCTAGTGTTCCTATCGCTACTGTTAATCCGATATCCTCCTCTCCTATGGTGTCGCCATTACTGCATCCGGACTGCACCAGTCAAAGCCGTCAAACTCGCACTCGTTCTGTTGTTTGTGCTCAGACCTTGCATCCCTGCCATTCACACACACGATCGGACCACCGACGCGCTGCGTCGTGAACTGCGCTTCAAAGTTCGACGTGTCGAGTGGATCTGCGAGCATCGGTTTGCGTGGCGGCGTCATTTGTTTCGTTGCGAGCGCGTACCAGTCGACGTCGACAAAGAACGCATGTGCAAACACATCGGCCATGCGCATGCGCTTCAGTGGGTCCTTGTGCAACAGCTGCGTCAGGAGATCGCAGACCGCGCGCGACAAATACGGCGGAAACGCTAGCGATGCATGTTGGATATTGTGGAACAGCAACCGGCGATCCGATGGTGCATAAAAAGGCGGGAAACCAGTCAGCAGCTCAAACACGACGCAGCCAAAGCTCCAGACGTCGGCTGCTGCGCCGTCGTAGTGATCGCCACGCACGACTTCCGGTGCAACGTAGTCGGCCGAGCCACAGAACGTCGTGCAGCGCGTCAATTCATCAATCTGTTTCGCAAACCCAAAGTCTGCGAGGCGCACGAATCCGTCAGCGTCGAGCAATACGTTCTCTGGTTTGAGGTCGCGGTAGACGACACCCTGTGCGTGGACGTGGCTGAGCGCCAATGCGATCGACGCAGCGTAGAACGATACATGTGCTTCCGAAAGGCGGTGCTGGCGGCACTTTTCTAACAGATAGTACAAGTCGCCACCGGCGCAATACTCCATGGCAAAATGGAGCGACGTCGGCGTCTCGAAACTCGAATAGAGCGTCGTAATGAACGGATGCGCGCCGATTGCGGACAAGACGCGACGCTCGGTGACCAACCGCATTGCGTCACGTGGTCGATGCTGTGGCGAAAGCTTGCGCTTGTCGACGACTTTGATGGCAACGAGTGCGTTGGTGCGCCGGACGCGGCAGAGCAACACAGTGCCGTACGAACCGGAGCCGATTAACCGCACAACGTCAAACACGTTTGTGGATGATTCTGAGGTGGACGCATCTGATTCTGAGTTGGAGTCGGAGTCGTGAGTCACGTCAAAGTGCTCGACGGCGTCGTCCAGATCCGCACACAGTGTCGTGGACGACGACGACGCAGAGACGCACAGCTTGGGTGGCGCGTAGTACGCGTCCCAGTCGTTCGTCCCAGTCGGTTTGTTGTTGTTGTTGTTGTCGTTGCTACAAGCATCGGAACCAGCGCGAGAGCTCGTGCGCGAGCCATCGAGCGACACTTTCGCAAACGAACTCGCGAGCAAGTGGCCAAACATCCACGTCTTGACACAGCCCCAGCGCTCGCACTCGCTGTTGTTCGTGTCGCTGCTATTGTTGCTGGCGATGCTGCTGCGTCGACTGCTATGGTTGCTATTGTTGCTGCTCTTGTCGTTGCTCGCGACAAGACTTGTGCGGTGGCAGTTGTGGACGTTGTTGCCGAGTGCCTGTGTCCACGGTGTCTCGAGTGGCGCCATTGCAGCAATGTGTGTGATGGTCGCTTCTGTTCAGAGTGGATGGATCGACGAGCGCTGTCTCTGCCACTCGCGTTCGCTCTCTGCTTCTGTTTCTCCGCCTTCTTCAGACGCGTTGCCGCAGTATTGTTGGGTGGCACTGTTACTTGTCGCCATATAACGGCTGGACGCACAAGCTGGACGCACGCTCGTAACAGGCGACTGGCACTTGCTCCTCGACTCGCTCGCACGCACCGACTGACGCCGCCGAACACACACTTACGCGCGCAAAGCAGCTTGACCGATGGATAGTTGTTCAATTTGCAAGATGGCAACAAGAATGCGCGCAACGAAGGCAACAACAGCAAAAAGCAACTGTGTGGTGGTCGTCCAAAGCATCCACTTCACAGGTTTGACGCAAACAAAATTGAGTGCATTGCAGGAGATCCCGTGTCATCGCATATCGGTGCAAAGGGGGTAGCTTGTCGCACATTATGTGCTTACAAAAACAATGTTGTTTGCTTGCCTAAAATAGTGACCCTGGGGTCACTTCAGCAATGCATGCAAATTGAGAAACCAATATAATTTTGGTAGGACCTCTTCTATCACATGAAATGTAGGTACAAGCACGGTTCAGTTATGACAACCACAGCGCGTCACGTCACAAGTCCTTTTTTCTTTCACTATTGGCATTTTAGCCTGTGACATCACCACAAACCGTCATCGGTCACACTTGAAACAACGTGCACAAAGCGAAGGATTGTTTCGACGCGAGGTTTTTTTACACCAGCCAGCCGTTTTTTGCTTCAGTTTTTCAGACGAAAGGTCGCGATCACGAATGGCCTCACACTGCCTTTCTTGCGCGTCATGGTTGAAAGTCATGAAGGTCAACAAGCACACCGTAGTCTTGCAATAAGTGTTGCGAGTGTTGCAAGTCATGAAGGCAAAATGCATGACTTGTCGTCGACCTACTTGTAGCAGGCGACCGCTTGGTCCACCCAGCCTATCCTTCACACCTTTGCGATCTTGTCGTCACCAGAAAGTTGCTGTTTGTGCACGTATCGTACGCTCCTGCTCACGAAGACAAACGGCACGGCACCGACCACAGCCACGCTTTTGCTGTGGTCAAAGTGTCGCAAACGATCTACGTTTACTGGTCAATTACGTGCAATAGCGAAGAGTACCATCTTTTCGTCGAGGATGACCAACCTACTTTGCGGTAGACCGCTCCGCACAACCGCAGGCTACAAAGGCAGTCCGAGACATGCGACAGCAACCACATGCATCGTATGCATGCTCTTAGAAGCAAAATCTGTCCCGTGCGCATTCGCACTGCTTTCGTGGAGCTTTGAATATCGTACGACTCGATTTGCTATGTTTTTCGTCGCCTGTATATCATATATTTCTAGATATATCGTTTTTCAGCTATAACTAGATTTTAAACAAACAATTCAATCACGACGCTCGCACATCAAACTCAATGGCAACGACACCAGCATTCAAGACGACGCATTCACATTCAAACCGAAGTGCTACAGAAACAGCGCTGCCAGTACAACCACCACCGGATGCAGTCGTATCAAGCGTGCCGCAGACGCACTTTTCGTTCAAGGACTACTTGACAGCAGCAGAGGCAGCGCAGTTCTTTGAGTTCCCACATCGAGCGCAGGTGGACAAAGTCGCGCAGTACCTCGACTTTCTCGGCGAGCAGCCTATGGCGGCGCACTTTACAGCCTCCTCCAAAGCGTCAGTGAGCTTTGCAGCATTGCGAGCATCGCGGCCATGGTATCGCGAACGATTACGAGCTGCTGCAAGTGCTGATCCTGTCAGAAGCAATACCATGCCGAACAGCAGCAGCGCCGGCACTATCTTTGCCGGCTGTGACACCAGTAGTCAATCCGACGCGACGCAATTGCTACATGAGTTGCTGGACGGACGCACGCGGAGCGGCTTTGGCGCGTTTGGCACAGAAGATGGATACTTGCCGCAAAAGCCGCTCAGTCTCGCGGTCGCGAATGCGGTCGAAGCGATCGGACACGAGTACGTCGTCGAGCACACAAAGCGCGGCGCAGTGCGCGCGCCAGTGCTCAACAGCCGCAGCTTCTTCTTCTACTGGTGCCACGCAGAGAAGCAGAAGCTGCTCGACATCCGTCTCAAGCTCGATCGATTGAACAGCGGCGATCAGCAGCAGCAGCATGTCCGCCGCGCGCTCTGGCACGAGCTCATAGTCGTCGTCGATCGACCGATGTGTCTCGACTGCATTGGCTTTGCAGCGTGCTTTGCGCGCGCTGAGCAGATCGACTTGATGATCGAGGACCCCGACGCGCTGCGCGTCTTCCCGTGCGACGCAGCGCAACAAGTGCAGTGCTTCCCGCTGCACGAGGGTACTGAATAATAGATCCAGTCGCACGAATCAGGCCCTGATATAGCTGATGTTCATACATGCATTTCCTTTGACCAATAGCGGTCATGCAAGGTCTCTTTGTGGTGCCATCGTCAGAATCAATTGCCAATTTGGAAAGCGAATACACCCTTGTACAACATTCTAATAAGGACTGGCAAAAACAGATCATGCGAAATAATTTTCAGAAATAAACTAAGAGAGTCAGAGCAATTTGAGCTACAAAACTGGACCCTTTTTGCTATCCCTCGCGATCGCAGCATTATGGTTGTGACCATCACAGCAATCAGCATCAACGGTGTGGCTCTTCTCGGCGAGCACGTAACAAGAAGCAGCTGCGCGAGCACGCGCACGTGTATGCGGATAGCCAGACGAACTGGCAGACAGCGCACGTGGGCGACAACAGCAGCAGCAACAAGCTCGAGCAGATCGTATCGCCACACGACCATCCACCCACAGGAGCAGCAGCACAACGACCTGCACTGCCGGCTCGCGCAGCTGCAAACGTAGCATGCATACGCTGCATCACGATGACGCGCATAAGAAAAGCTGGAGCTTCATCTCCGAGGACTCGTTCTCTGCTCCTGCGTCCGACGTGCCGCTCGACGCACTTCCGTGGGAGCAGTTTCCTGATTCGGACGACAGCGACACGGACGCACACATCGACTTTGCGCCAGACGTGCATGATCCACACACCAACCACAGTGAGCGCAGTCGTTCGCGCGGCTCGAAGCGCAAGCGCACGGTCACGTTCCAGGACGGCATCCCGGTCGTCTCGCGCAAGAGCAGCTTGCCAGAGCCAGTCCACCTCCTGCAAGAACCGCTGTCAGCGACGCGGCGTCACACGTGGTCCACGAGCGGCGGTTTTCACACGAGCGGTTTGGACCATACAAACCGCACGAGCGACAGCGTGTTCAACCACACGCTGTACGGCAGCTTACGATCGGGACCCACGGCGTCGCTGTTTGCGCGCGACTATTGCGGCCTCGCAGTCTCAGCTGCGGCGTCTGGCTTCCTCGTGCCGTTCCTCGCGCAGTGCGTCCATCCGCTATTGTGTGCCTACCTCTCACTCAACGCCGAGCAGACTGCTGCAACGCTCCGATACATTCAGCTTCCCGGCATCACGAGCGTCGTTATTGGCGTCGTGTCGGATGGGTTTCCATTGTGGAATCTACACCGCAAAGCGTACATGCTGCTTGGTTGGATCGTCGCGTACGTGGCGTTGATGGCGCTCGTACTCGTTGCAATGCGCGACTATAGTATCAACGAAGACGCGCCGTCGCTCGACAGCTGGACGCGCTTCTACGGCGGCGCTGTTTATATTGCGCTGCTATTAACAACGAGCTTCGGTGTGACGATCGCAAGCGTCACGGCGTTTGCGCTGGTCGTCGAGCTGTCGCAGCGCGAGCCGCTGCACGAACGCGGCGCGTTGATCCTAACGTTCCTCACGACGCGCGAAGTCGCATCGCTGCTCGCAACGATCGTGATGTCGCAAGTCCTGACGTCGCCATCCATTCGCAGCGCTGGCTCTCTTGACGCGTTAGAGTCGATCCACAGCAGCAGTGTGATCAGTCTGAAAGTCCTGCTGCTGTTGCTCGCAGGCGTCGCACTCGTGCCTCTGCCGTTCGTGCTGTTTCGACTGGACGAAGACCGACGGCAGCTCAAAGTCGATCGCATCGATCGCCAAGCGCTGGCGTCGCAGTTGTGGCTGGCGCTCCAGCACGACGCTGTGTGGCGCTTGCTGCTGTTCATCGGCCTTGTGACGTTCAGTAGCCAGTTTGCATTTGCGTTTGCAACACGCGCGGTCGTGCAGTTCGCTGGCGTCGATGCGTCTATCGAAAGAATCGCAGCGCTGCCGCATGCGACACTCACGATCGTCGGGTTGCTGACGTTTCGGTACTTGTTGCTGAATTACAGCTGGCGCCGCGTCGCAGCCGGTGGGATGGTCGCTGGCGTCGTCGTCCACGCAGCTATGAGTCTCCCGATTGTCTTGTCGACGTCGTTGCGGTCGGTGTCGTACTATGTCGTGTTGCATGGCGTCCGTGGGTTCTTTGCTGCTGCGTCGTTGATTGTGACGACGTTGCCACTTGTCGAAGTCACGGAGACGGGTTTGGAAGGCGCAACGACTGGTCTCGTTGCCACAGCGAGTGCGCTGCTCCAGCTTGTTTTGCTGTCCACGAACGACTGGTTCAACGCCAGTACGTTTGTTCGTAGCCGGTTTAGTGCAGCAGCGATTGCAAATGATGCAATCGACACGCGCGAGAGCATTGCCGCGTTCTTGTTGCTGCAGTTTGCAATCAACATGGTTGTGTTAGTGCCCATGCGATGGCTGTTGCCGCGTCAGAAGCTGGATGCACAGCAGCTCCGGACGTATGGCAAAGTGCGAACGACTGCAGGCGTCAGTGTCGTGTTGGTGTTTTGTGCACTTGCTGTGTTTGCAGCAGTCGTGAATGTATTGGCGCTTATGCACAAGCTTGGAGGGAATGGAGTTGGTGGAAGTGACAGCGTGTAGTAGATGTATTGACGTGAGTGTAAAGTGCGTTGAGGACAATAGTGCAAGAGAGAGCTGGAGAGAGAGAGAGAGAATGAGAGATGAGTAAGTATAAGCGCATGTCGAATGCGAATAAAACTGCGTGTGTTTTCCAGAAAGTGTCGGATATGCCACAGATAATCCCATGACGCCAGCGTTCTCCGTACCGCACGCCAATGGACACCTCTTGTACCGATTCGACGTGTGATCTTGTGGTTTCTGAGCGTAAGCTGCTTGAGCGGCTGGAGGCGGCGCAGACATCTTTGTCGTCCTTGCTTGCAGAATTACACGGTAAAAGTTGTGAATGCCAGATCCGGACAACTCTTTACAAACCTGAAACATGGCCCAGTCGATTGTAGGAACAGCGCAGCCGTTGCTGAAAATAAGTTTCTGACAAAATTTCGAGACCGAACATGTGTTATTTTGTGTATATATGCTTATAGTATTACATAATTGAAATATCGGAGAAACGTAGAATGGGTGCTCGTACTGGAATGTATTTTTTTTTAGTAAAGTATATATTTACTACGAAAACTAGCGCAACACATTTGACAACGACTGAGCCGCCAACGACCATGGCGACCATGGCGACAGCAGCAGCGACAGCGTTCGCGACCCTCTCGGACCTGCGCGATCACCTTATCAAGGGTCGCAGCGTGCGCATCGAGGGAGACAACCTCGTGCTCACGGCGCTTGACGGCACGGCGCACCGGACGTTCCCAAAGCACGCACCGACTGCGTACCACTCGAAGAACTCACCGGACAAAAAGTACGACGCGCTCGCAGTGTACACGTGCTACAAGCACGCAGCGCTCACGTTCAGTGACTATGTGCTCAAGTGCCGCCTCGAGAAAGCGACGATGGTCTCGACGGTCGACAAGAAAGACCTGATTGCGTTCCTCAAAGGCGACATTGACACATCACCGCAGATTCTCGGCCCCGATGGTCAACCAACTGCTACAGCTGCTGTCTCTGCTTCTACCGCTGCCTCTACAAGCACAACAGACGCAAGTGCAAAACCCGCAAGCAGCAAAGCCGACGCACCAGCTGCCGCAGACGCCAAGAAGCGCAAACTCGCACCGGAGGCGCGCGACAGCGACCGCGTGAAAGACCACAAACGGTGCGTTGGTTTGCTTCTTGTTGGCGCTGCTCCTATTGTATCGACTGCACGTTCGCTCATGCATCGATTGCGTTTGTAGCGACGCGCAAAAGGCGCCACACGACGCACTGCCGACACTCGCAACTGCGTCCAGTAGCAGTAGCGCTTCAAACAGTAGCGACAGTGTCTTGAAGCGCATTTTGGAACGTGAGTGTTCGTTTCGGAATCGCACAACGGTATTGAATGCGAAGAAGAAGACGTTTGAGAACGTGCTGAAGCTTATTGACGTCGTGAACGCCGAGACGACCGAGAAGATCGAAAAAGCGTCGAAAGCCAGTTTAATGGCGCCCCTTGCGGGTTCTAATTTGAATGCTCGGAAAGAGCAATTGCCACTCGCAAAGCGCATGAAAGACAAGATCCCAGGTGTGTACTGGCACGCGATCAAACGGGCTGTATTTTCTACACTCTGTAGTAACTGGCTCGTTTTTTTGGTGTGCAACTACCAGGAACGCCGATCATCGTCGTGCCAGCGGGTTTCTCAGATTTGTTTACGATGTTGAACATCGAGGACTTTTTAGTCAATGGTGTGTTTGTCACGAACATGCAAAAGAAAGCAGAAGGCGGTCGGAAAGCGCAGTCGCTGATCCTGCAGCACGAAGAAGACGGCGAGGTCTATACGTTCAAAGTCGTCGATAGCGTCGCGCGGTTCAGGGACAAAGACTGGTGCGTTTTGCTTATGAACGGGCTTGTACGCGGCGTCTGCTGACACGTGACTGTCTCTTTGTGGAACGTACAATAGGCGCTGTGTCGTTGCGGTCATTGCGTCCGGGCAAGCGTGGCAGTTTAAAGGCTGGAAGTGGAAGTTTCCGCTCGAAGTGTTCAAGAAAGGTACATGCATTGTTGTGTTTCATACGAAGTTTGTATGGACAGGTGAACTGACTGGACTTGTGGGTATGTAAATAGTGTGTGGGATTCACATTTACAACCAAGGCGCGCAGTTGGCAGACGAGATCAAGCAGTGGGACGTCAAGATCTTGATGATCCATCCGGATAAGCGGCACTTGGACAAAGTCGCTGCGAAAGAGTTTTGGAGCCACGTGTTTGCGTTCTTGAAAGTTAAACTCCAGTGAGAGAGAGCAAGACAGGGAGCGTAGGAGAGAGAGAGAGAGAGCTGTATTCTGGATGTAAGTGACGAAACCCCCTAGATCAGATTTCCTCAGCTCTGAGTCCGACAGCAATCGAAACGACACAAACTTTTCACCCTTGCTTTTGCTGTCAACTTCCGACGATAACGACATACAGAAGCAACGACGTTAGCAACATAGTACTACGTAGGTACGAGCTCATCGTCTCGTCTCGAGCAAGTGCGTGCGACCACCATTACACGCGCAATCCGTTCGTGACGATTGCTGTCTCCGACAGACGCGACATCTACTGCCAAGCTGTTTGGCGCCACCTCCGCAGTTGCTGCGCGCTGTTTTTGAGACGCACGAGCCACGGTGGCGCTCCGCAATCGCAGAGGCAAGCACGGGGACCAGTTCGTGGCGGTGACAACTGAAGAAGAGGAGCTAGCGAGCCGCGCTGCTGCGACTGCTGGCACCGCTGACTCCCCAGCCACACGCGCCGGCATGCCGTCCAGTAGCGCGAGCGGCGTTGGCAGTGCGAAAGGCTCGACCAAGCACGTCGTGAGTGCTGCTGGCGCTACGAACAGCGGTCCGACGACAGTGCTCAAGGCGACTGCGGCGCTCGCACACCTCACGAGCAGCAGGGGGTTGAACAAAGTCGCGCCGGAGGACCAGCCGCCCAAGCCGCCACTGACGCAGCGCGAGCGCGTGCTTGCGTTCCTCGAGAACAAGTTCATCAGCTCCTTTTTAACGGTCTGTACGATCTTTGCACTCTTTGGCGACGACATCCGCGTGAGCTTTTGCTCCCCAAGTGCCGACATGACAATCTACAACCTACTGTTTGTGTGCTTCATCCTCTTCTCACTTGAGCTCATGTTGAGCACGTACAGTCGCCCGAATTACTTCAACCGCGGGATGGGGTTCCCATTCTACCTTGACGTCGTCTCGACGCTCTCCGTGATCCCAGACATCGACTGGATCTGGTCCAAAGTCATCGGATCGAGCTCCACGACCGGTGGTGCAGGTCAAACGGCCGCGCTAAAAGCCGGTCGTGCGTCGCGCGCAGGTACGAAAGCCGGTCGGATCGTCCGACTCGTGCGGCTCTTTCGGATGCTGCGCATCTTGCGCGTACTCAAGAAGAACAAGAGCACGGAAGCGCAGGTGATTGAGATCTCAGAGCCGAGTAAGATCGGCAAAGTTTTGACCGAGAAGACGACGAAGCGGTTGATTATTTTGGTTCTTCTGATCATCATCGTGTCGCCGATTATCGACGGGACAGTTGATCTCACACAGGACGATTTCCAAGAGTCCCAGCTCGAGCGCTTGCACCGCTACACGCAGGATTACAACCAATCCGGTGAGATCTCGCAGTCGCACATGCGCACGATGGTCGAGCAGTACGTCCGTGACTGCAACGGTTTGATCATCGACATGCACATTGCGAACGTCGACGCCACAACGCTCCAGTCGTGGCTCCATGACGTCCAGTTCCAGTCTATTGATAGTGACACGGACGACTGGGTCGTCGACTCGCCGTATGCGCTTAAGACGAACCCCAAGACGGGCTGGACCGCCAAGGCGTTCTTGGTCAACAACCCAGCAGCGATCTATCGTACGAACGAGTATACAACCGTGACGAACCTCGGATGCTACGTCGATAACCGCTGCGTCGATTGTGAGAGCAGCACGTCGTCGCTCTGTCATTCGTACGTCTCGTTCGACATCTCGTCGTTCACATCGAGCGCTGGGAAACTCAACATTGGCAAGACGGTCGTCGTGATGATCTGCTTTGGGGTCTCGATCTTCGTATTGACGCGCGATGCAGAGATGATGGTCATCGGTCCGATCGAGCGCATGATGCGACTCGTGACGCAATTGGCGCAGAATCCGCTCGGTGCAACCGAGACGAAGAAAGAGCTGTACGATGAAGTCGAGAACGGTAGCAGCCGCGCTGGCGAAGATTATGAAACAAAGATGCTCGAAGAGACGCTCGGGAAGATCGGACGTTTGCTCCAAGTCGGTTTTGGCGCTGCTGGGACCGAGATCATTGCGAAGAACATGGGCGGTGCTGGTGCGTTGGACGTGATGATCCCTGGGAAGAAGATCACGTCGATTTTTGGGTTTGGGATCATCGAGCACTTTACGGAGACGTGCAGTTTGTTGGAGGAAGACGTGATCACGTACATCAATACGATCGCTGAGATCGTCCATAGTGACGCCCAGATCTACCACGGCGCTGCGAACAAGAACATCGGATCGGCGTTCTTGCTTGCGTGGAAAATGTGCGACGGCGCGCTGCCGGGGATGCGGGACCCACGCGACCCGAGCGACAAGCCGATCATGGACGCTGCCGAGAAGCGCAAGCGCCGCGACGGCATCTACATCAAGAGCATGGGCGCAGGGACGTTGGCACGCCACGTGACGCCGACTGAACTCGTCGACAGTGCACTCACAGCACTACTGAAGATGCGCGTTGACATCCACAACGCCAATCATCACGGGACGCTCCAGAAATACTGTACGAACCACAAACTGCTGGCGGCGTTCGACGACTTTGAAGTCCACTTGGGGTTTGGGATGCACATTGGCTGGGCGATCGAAGGCGCAATTGGATCGAAGTACAAGATCGACGCGTCGTATCTATCGCCGAACGTGAACATGGCAGCGCGTCTGGAGGCCGCAACAGGTCAGTTTGACGTCCCGATGCTGCTGTCCGAGTGGTTTGTCGATGAATTGTCGGTCGACGCGCGTCGGTTCTGCCGCAAGATCGACCGCGTCGCAGTGAAAGGCAGCGAGATCCCAATGGATCTCTGGACGTTTGACATTGGGCACTACCCGCTCGACGGCGTCCCACCGACGATTGGCGTCGACGGACTGCAGAAAGCCGTTGAGTTTGGTTCAGACGCAATCTACGCGACGCTCCAAGAAGGGATCCCGACAGCATTCTTTGCGCTCTTTACAGAAGGCATCAACGCGTACTTTGCCGGGCAGTGGACTGACGCGCGCGACAAGTTGAGTGCCGCGAACCAGATCTGGGAGGACGGCCCGACGCGCGTCGTGCTCAAGGTCATGGCGAGTGAGAGCAACGAGACGTTCGAGGCGCCGACGTGGTGGCGCGGCTTTCGGCAGTTGACAGAGAAGTAGGAGTGATATATAAATATGTATTTTTCATACTTTGGTTATTGTTCGTGTTACTCAATCTAAGATTGTTCTTGTCTCTCTTGTGATTGTTTTTGACGATGTACAATCCTAAGTTCGATCGTCAGATGTCAAACACAGATAAACATAAAGAGAAGAAAGTAACGAGACAGATAACTATATCAACAAATATATAGATATAGAGAGATAGAGAGAGAGAGATAGAGAGATTGATAAATTGATTGATAAATCAATAGATAGAGAGCTAGCGAGCGAGCGAAAGAGAGATAGAGAGAGAGAGTTGTCGATGTTGTGGTTGTTGTTGCCCAACATGTGTTTTTACGCTGCAAGTTTACAATATCAATGTTTAGTTTGTGAGCTTACCAATCCAGTCCTAAAATATGTGGTAATTTTTTTATTACTCTGAATGACATACCTGTATGGCTTTCAAAAGAGCGTCTCGTAT
>JAADXH010001157.1:0-13108 GCA_023337595.1 Globisporangium camurandrum | reverse complement strand
TCGAGTCGGACTGGAACCGTCCGACGTACAACATCACGATTGCGACCGAGATGGAGCTCGCGATGCTGCACTAGCACGTCAGTATACACACTCACGAGCGTTTGCATCTTGCAGTGTGTTTTGGTTTGTAGTGCGCGCTATGCAACACAGCTTGTTTCCCTACTTTCATTCAACTCACGCAGCGTGCGAGCGTACATCTAAGTGTTTTGAGCATGGCTGTATGTACCATGCCTTACCTTTTGGTGACTTTGCTAACAGTAGCGATAGCAAGTGTTGCCTCACACGCTCGACATCATTTGTTCCAGTTCGCTCGCCAGTTCAACGATGACCCCAGACGTACCTTTGGTGTCGCTAGACATGTCTGCTATGCACACACTGAAGTGGATATGGATGTCGCTTTGCTCTGTACGCACTGCGCAATGTCAAACATCGGCCACTTGCAGATAGCACACTCGCCCGCATAGCGATGCACTTCGACTCACTTGCGAATCTCCTGTCTTCCTGTCACGCTGCTCCGCCTACACACCGATGCATTCGGCATGTGAGCGCTCAAGCAAATGTGCTCACGTCGCAATGTATATGTGCTATCGACTGCTTCGTTGACCTAAGCGTGTGTATGCATGCAACACCTGTGTTACTCCAGGACGAAGCACTCGTCAACGCTGCCACTGCTGGAAGAAGCGCTTGACATACTATCTCCAGTCAATGTCGACATTGAACAGCGCAAACAGCTCGATCGATCTCCATCCAGCATGCCTACCATTCCTTGCTACCCAAGCGCAACGGCAAACGACTTGCAAGCAAGTGCGCCAGCGATCTTGCAGTGGCATCTTACAGACTGCACCAGTATAACAAACGACGAGCGTCACCAACAACACAGAACGAGAACAACGACTCGTCCATTCAAGTGCAAGCGCATGCAGCAGCAGCAGCGCACAAAGGTAAACATGCATCCACGACAACTACAACTACGACAAGAACAAGAGTGCAAGAGCAAGTTGGTGCGAACGAGCATACACGCACGCAAGCGCTGGAGACTTCACGATCGCTTACACTACGCTGGCGCCACGATATCCTCGAGGTCCATCGCTTGGCAGAGCTCGTGCAGCAGCGAGTGCGACCATTTGAGCACCTGTCCGCGGCGCGTGCAGAACTCCTGCAGCACCTGCTCGCGCTCGTGCACGCGCTTCATCAGCAAACGCAAGACGTCGCGCACCAACTCGACGCGGCGCGTCGTAAAGTCCGTCTCGCCGTTGAATAGCTGGCACGCTATAGCCAGCAGCGACTGCAGCGGCGCATCCGACTGCGGCTTGCCGAGCGTCCACGGCACGTGCTTGACTTGTGCGTTGTTGCCGCGCATCTCGCGCGTCGCGACTGCGAACGTCAAGTGCATGAACGTGAACTCGACGCGTCGCATCGGGTGCGTCCACAGCAGCTGCAGCACTTGGTTGGCCTCGTACTCGGACAGCAGCAGCGCGCTTCCATCTGGAAACAGCACAACGGCGTCCACTTTGCGCGCGAGGCCGTTCAGAATCTCGGTCGACGGCACCATGACAGTCGAGAAGAAGTTGCTCGTGCCAAACAGACGCGCCGAGTCCCAGCAAACGTGCTCCATCTCTCGCGGCGCAAGTCGCGCTTGGACGAATTCGCCCAGCGCTTTCGTATTCGCAATGCTTGCAACGTCGCTCGCGCTGGTCGCAGTCAGCAGTTTCGCGTAATTCCACACGCGCTCGCTCGCAGGCGTGAGCGACCGATGCTCGACTTCGCGGACGTTTTCTTCGCACAGCTCAATGTGCAGCTCGCGCTCGCACTCTTCGTTGTGCGCCGTCACGAGCACCTCGTCGTCGCAGCCGTACGCGGCGCTGCGGCGGCAGATATCGCGCACGAGTGTGTCGAGCGCAGCGCTCTCGTCGTCGCTGACAGCGTACTCAAACAACGTGTGCGCCTTCGCACGCACGATGTCGCAAATGAGTTCCGGCTGGTGCGCGCGACTGTACAGCGCCTGCAGACTCCAGTCTTCGTCCACGAGCTCAGCGTCTGCGTCGACTTGTGTTTTGCTGAACTGCAGTCCAGAGCTTGCCCACTCGAGCAGACCGTGCACGGCCTCGGACTTGGTCGTGTGCACAACCCAGTCAAGGATATCGACCGTCTTGATGCACTGGATGCTGTCTTTCCCACACACTTGCAGAATGCTCTGAGCGACTTCGTTGAGACTCGCAAGCCAGATCTTCTGGTCGCATCCGAGCTGCCGCATGCGACCGGCGCCTTGCATGAGCTTGTCTTTCGTAATCTTCGGACCCAGCGTGAGCATCGCGACAGCAGTCGCCTTCAACTTCATGTCCGATCCACGAGCACGAGCGTCGTCGAAGATCACAAACGTGTCTTTCTCGAGGATCGTCGCTTTCTTCAGTGGCGTCACGATGTGGCTGCTTGCATCGAGCACGACCCAGCAGTCGAATGCTTTGCGCGTGTCGTAGTACGTCACGCCCGCAAAGCCCGTGAACGAGTCGAGCTTCAGTAGATACAGCGCAGCGTCGTTGTTGAGCACACCGGCAAGCAGCGCACCGGTGTCAATGAGTGCGTGGACTCGCTTCGCCATCGCAGACTGCAGCAGCACTTGCCACGGGACTGCGTGCTCGTCGCTGGGCTGGATGATCTCGTAGCCTTCCGAGACCTTGAGAATGCAATCGATCATCTTGCCGTTTGTGCCGAGCAGAGACGGTTCGTTCGATTCGTGCTGCCGCACCGACAGTGGCAGCAAGCGGTGATTGTCGTTCGTGCCGCTGAACCCGATCGTCCAGCTGCCAGCTGCGAGATTCCACGCACTGCGCGAGAGGCGACTCGGGTACTGCGTCGTGTCGCTCGGGAACACGCACGTACTCAAGAAGAAGTTGATCGGCTCCAACGCGAACCGGAACGTCGTAAATAGCAGCGCAAACTGGTGTGCGTCGCGTGGACTGAGCTGCGTCGAGTCGCTTGGCAGCAGCTGTCGCACAGCTGCACTCAGTCCAGCCTCAACACTCACGTACCAGCGCTCGTACACCCGGTTGCGCTCCGAGAGTCCGAGCTGCAGCAGCTGCGCCAGCGCTTCTTTCATCTCGCTCTCGCGGAGACCCGTGTGGTAGTACGCGAGCAGTGTGAGCGTGATGCCGACCTCGGGGTGGCTGAATTCCGATCGCTCGGACGGAATGTCGGCGGCGCGGAACGGGATCGCGAGTCGCTTCTTGCGCGTCCCCATGTCAGGGAGTCCGTACTCAACGCGATGGCGCTTCTCCAAACAATGCTCCATGATCCCAAACGCGATCAAGCCGCGAAGCACAAGCAGCCGATCGCGAAAGCGCGTCGCACCAGCGTCCAAGCCTGCGAGTGCATCGTCAATACTCACGGTCGGATCCGTGATCGCTTGCACGAGCTGCTCGCGCAGGTACTCGCCGCACGTGCTCAGCACGTGGAGCCATCGCAGCGCAAACGACGAGCTGTCCATCATGTCGAGCACGAACGCGCGGCGAAACTCTGTGCGCACGCTCTCAATGTGCTCGACCGATGCGTTCAGTCGCAGTCCGCTGTACCCGCCCAAGCGCTTTGCAAGCTCGGGACTGCGGAACGCCACGAGTGGCCGCGCGAGGATTGCGTTCACGCGCACTGCACTCGTGTCGTCCAAGAGGCACAGCAGCGCTTCAGCGGCATGCCAGCGCTCTTCGCCTGTGCAGAGCCGCGCTGGGATCCCAACTGCGTACACGAGATGGTATTTGTGACTGAGCACAGCGTCGCTCTCGTCCAGCACGTCAATGTAGTGCGCAGGATCGAGTAGCCGGTCGAGTTGCGTCAACTCTGTGCTGCCGGCATCGTTCTCGCTGTCGTCACCAGCGTCAGCAGCAGTGTTGGCTCGGAGCTCCAAGCGCTTGAGCTCGAGCGACATGCGGTGTTCCGGCGCAACGAGCAAGAACTTGCCGCACTCGCGCGCTTCGTCGATCGTCTCGAGCATCGCGCTCACGTGATCAAAATGCACATCGACGTTGCGGTAGAACGGCAGCTCGACAAAATGCAAACTCAGGATGCTGCTTGCTGACAAATACTGGTGCATGAACTGACGAGTCTCGCTAAGCAATGGCGTGAGGAAATGCGCGCGCACGACTCGGTCACCGTGGTGCCAGTGACTAAAGTACAAGAACAGCATCGGCAAAATGACACGAGTCTTGCCTCGCCCCATGTTCATCTGGCACACGGCGCCTGTGTTCTCGATCAGATGGTGGGCGACAACAAACTGCTCGTGGCGGATCTGCAGTCGTCCTTCGACCTCGAATGCGAGCCAGTACGGATGCTCGCTGCTCGTCCACCGGCGGACACTGTTCAGCTCGTCGGCAAAGTGCGCGCTCGAAGCGGGTGGCAACTGCTTCGCGGCACACACGAGTCGCTTGAGCTTGTCCTCGAGCACACACAACTCCATGAACTGAAGCGCGTCCATCTGGAATGTCGAGCGAGCAGTGTGCGACAGGTGCGGTGCGAGCAGCAGCAACATGTCCGTACTGAGTGCACACTGAATGATGTCCGCGATCGTCGCAGTCGGCAAGTAGTTCACAAGCGCAAGCAGCCGGCTGCACACACTGGCTGCTTCAGCGCGGTCGAGACTCGAGAAGAGGTGCTTCTGGAGCGAACGCCGTGCACTGCGCACCTCGCTCAGCAGCGACTCAAACGTCGGGAGAAGCTCCGACGCACTGTCGACAAGGTCGTCGTTTGGGTTCTCGTGGTACGCGCGCCAGCTCTCGAGCAGCTCGTCGCTCATCTCTTTCGCCATAATGTCGTTGTGGCGCTGCTTCACTGGAAATGGCGGTATCGCTGCACTGGTCGCTGGTCGTGGCGCGAGACACTGCTGCAACTCCTTCTCGACGTCGTGCACAAATGAGTGCGCGACTGGCGACGGATCGAGGTCAACCTGCTGCGACGCTGCAAGCGAGTGCTTTGCATGCAACTCACGCTGCCGCACGGTGCCAAGCACGATGCGCTCTTCGCGAGCGACGAGACGGACGCGCAGCGCATTGCGCTCTGGCTGCTCAACGCGCATGGTGCGGTACGCGTCGAGCTCGTCCGCGTAGTCCATGCCCGACATGCTGCTGTTAGCATTATCGCTGCTCGAGTCGCTCGAAGTCGCCAAGAACGAGCAGCGCGTCGACTTGCGCAACAGCGAGCTCGCCAAGAGCTTGAGCGCCGGTTCGCGGTAACCCAGCGTGTGCACACTCTTGAGTGACTCCTTCTCGCGCGCTGACAGTGCGTGGCTGGCGTAACAGCCGCGCAGGCATTGCAGTGCCGCTTCTGCGCCAGTCATGCGGAGGAAGCGGCTCGGCAGCAGCGTCCCTGTTGCGACCAACAACGCAGCGAGGTGCAGTCGCGAGGCGGTCGACTCGGCAGTCAGCGTGCGAAGGCGTCGATGCAGCTCAAACACTACGACGCGCAAGGTTGCTGCTGCGCGGGACGACACTTTGATGTCGACCCAACCGGATGCGTCACGCACGACGCGTCCAACTGGCGTGAGGATGCGCACAACTGGTTTCGACAGCGCTGATGCTGGATGCTGCAGACGGAGCACCAAATAGCGCTTGAACTTCAGAAATGCATCATCAAACTGCTGCGACACATCGAGTGCGTAGCCTTCGTACTCTTGCGACACGAGTCGACTCGCCGAGTGGGGCGAGAGCACGAACGTCAAGCAGTGTCGCGGCATAGTAATCTTTAGCTCGCCGCTTGGCTTGCGCAGCGTGCAGATGAACTTGGCGTCCTCAAACTTTTGCAAAACGTGAATGAGCTCGGCGTCGTTCTCGACGACCGAGTCGTACTCGCTCAGTCGCTGCTCAATCGTCTCGTGCGACGCACTTGTGTCAGTCGACCGGACGTGGAAGCACTGCAGCTTGTTGTCGTCTGTCGCATCGATGCGCGCAACAAACGCAACTTCGTTGCTGCGTGTATGTGGATTCGCAAGCACGCAGTCAGCTTCGACCCAGTGCCAGAGCGTGTGCAGCGCAGTCACCCACACGGGTAGCGCAGCTGTGAGCTTGTTTAGCCACTGCGATGAGCACAACTCGAGCGTCTTTGTCGTGCGCTTGTTTTCGTCCAGTACGAGCTTGCGAATGTGTAGCTCCTCGTGTGCTACGCAAAACTCCAAATAGTATTTGTGCACAGCGCGCGTGGTGCGATACACACCTTTGCTGCACGCGACTTCAAAGTCCTGGTCGCCAAACGAGTCGCGATACCGCTGGTGCGCGCGAATCACTTCCGACAGTCCGCCTGGTGCATTGCCGTCAGTCAGCACGCTGCCCGTGAATACGTTCATGGCAAAGTGCGTGTCGCTCGCACGGTCGTACGCAGAGTACGCGATCGATGTGTGTCCGAGCGACTGTGCGTCCAAACGCGTCCATTCGAGATCGTGCGGTGCGCGCTCGTTCACGACTTGGAGCCACGATGTCAGCAGCGCGCTTGTACCACTGGCACCGATGAAGCGTACAAGTTCGCTGATCCGGTGTGCCATGATGTCAGCGACAAGAACGTCGAGGTGCTGCAGACTCGGCCACAACGAACTCGTACCAGCAAACAACATACTGTGGCGGAACTGGAGCAGTAGCTTCCCGAGGTTGCGCAGGTCGCTGTCGCTGAGTTCGCCAAGCGCGTACCGCAGCAGCGCGTAGCCGTGGCGCAAACACTCCTTTGCACGAAAGGCCGTCAGCGCTGCCACCGACACGCTGCGACAACTCTGCAGCTGCTCGTGCTCGTTGCTCGCCCAGCGCTCGCACATGCGTACAAACTTGTTCGCGACGTCGCGCGCGGCACCGGCGCGCTGCGACGTAAACGCGGCGAGTTCGAGTAGCAGCGGGACGTCGTCGACGCGTCGAGGCGCTTGGTCGAGTGCGTTCGCAACGTCACGCAGCGCATCGCACAAGACTCCGAGTCCAGCGTCGCTGTCAATGTCGGTCTTCCACAGCAGTTGCGGCACAGCGGTGTCCGTGAGCTCGCCGACTTGAAACATCGCCTGTTGCACAGCTGCTATCACGCATGCGTGCGACCACGGCAAACTGTCGTTCTTGAGCGCACAGCAGAGCTTGCGGAGCTGCAGCAGTGGGAACGCCCGCAGTTGCCCAAACTCGATGAACGAGTGGCAGTCGAATTCGTTTGGGTACCACTCAAGAAGCTTTGCATACACCATATTCCCACGCGTCGCACCGCCTGGCGCCGCAATCACCCACTGCAGTGACTCGAACTCACTGGGCAGACGATGCACAAAGTAGTCGCACACCATGTCGCGCGTGATATTGTAAGGGTTTAGCGTCACACCTGACGCATCTGTCCAGAACAGCGTGTCTGTCCCCGCAGGTGGGTACCACACGCAGCGCTGTGCGTACTCCTTCTGTGTGTAAATGTGATCGATCGATGTCGGTCCGTGCGATTGTTGCAGCTTGAATTCCAACGGACATGCTGTAAACGACGAAGTTGGCGGACGCAAGCCAGTGTTGCTTGCAAAGTGGCTTGGCCATGTCAGTGCAGGAAGCGACACTTTCAGCATCTGTGTTGCAGATCGGTCGGGTGACGCCAGCGTACGCTGTGCAACGGCACACATGTCGCCAAGGAGAGCAATATCGCTCGGCATGTTCGCAAAGAACAGCACCTCAAGCGCCAGCATCTTGTCCCATGGCAGCGCGCTCACGACGTAGTGTGGCATCTTTAGCGCATTACTAAGCGATCGCTGTCGACTGTTGAGCCAATTTTGCGTTGACCATATGCGGGAGTTGCAGCTTTGGGTCTCTGGGTTACTTGTCCGACGCTTTCGACGACTGACATACAAATTTGCATCTACAAGGTTGGCTTCGTGCACTCGAAGCTCGGCACGGAGGTCAGCGAGCGACTGCTCGATCGTCTGGATCTCTGCGCGGAGGTTCGATGCAGTAGCCTTTTTGCCTTCAATTGTGCGCCACGCACTCGTGACGCGTTGCTCGACGCGCTTGAGCTCATTGTCGTACATACCCACGTGTTGCTGCGAGCCCTGTGCAAACGTTCTCGCAAACTGGATCGTCGGCTGTGGGTCCCGCAGATCAAACAATGCGGCGCTGCGGCTCTCGTTCCACGAGCGAATGTACGTTGCGACGCACTGCAACGCGGCGATCGCGGCGTCATGCTTGAGCACCGCAGCGCTCAAGTCTTGACACTGCAACGCAATGCTGTAGTCCGACAGCAACGCGCGCGACTGCACGAGCGTGCGGTGCACGAGACAGAACCCGAGCCACTTGACGACCAACTCGAGGCTGCGCTGCTCGACGTCAAACAACGTGTCGCTCAGTGGCTCACGTGTCCACTCTCGCGCACGCTTCTCGTACTCGACTAGAATATCGCGCACATCGGTGATCGCAGTATCGGAGCCTTGCTCTGCTTGGTTTGCCTGCAAAGTCGCTGCCTGACGGAACAGAAACGTCTCGATCGCCCTCATCACGACCAGCCCAACTGGCTTATTCGTGCGAGTTGTTGCGGAGAAGCGGACCCAGGCAACAAACGCTTCAGACGAGCAAGTCTTCGGGTCAATGACATCCACGGACCCAATCTGCGCGTGGGCGAACGCAACGACGTTGTAGCTTTGCGCCACGTGCTTGAAATTGTCCTCATATACAAGCTGCGCGATATTTGGGTACGCTGGCGACGCGAGTGTTGCATTCAAATGCTTGCCGCCTGGAAGCGTCCACTGTGTTGCAGCCAGCGCAGTCGCTCGTTTGTCAGCTTCGACGATACTGTCTCGGATCGCACGGCACTGTGCTTCGACTTTGCCAACTGCGTAGCCTCGCTGCGCGAGCTTCACGGCTTGCACCACGACTGTTTGCAGCATCGCAAACGCAAACTCCACTTCATAAAGCACGTCTGGTGACTGCGCGCGCTGTTTGCTCGCCACTTCGGCCGCTTTGCAGTGTGCGAGGTCGAGCTGGAAGAGCATCATCGCCTTTTCAAACAAGGTGCCGCAACCTGACAGCGTCTGCTGGAGCACGGCTTGCACGACCGGCCAGCACGTGTCGCGGTAGCTGCTGCCAGTGTGGAGACCGACGTCGGTCGTCCCGCCGCGCACGGACAGTGTACTTGAGCTCGCTGTCGCACAGAGCGACTGGTGTGCGCGCGCAAACACAGCGGCGATAAACTGCGGCGTTTTCTGATGCCCGAGCTGACCGGTCGCAGCGCTCCGGTTGTTTGTGTGCGTCGACTGTGCTTTCGCCAGTTGGTGCTGGAACGCACTCATGAGCGCCGGCTTTTGTGACGGAGGCACATTGCCGCAGCTGAGCACTCTGAACGACTGTGGTGCTGCACTATGTACGCACTCACCAGACGCGACAAAGTGCACCGTGTGCGTCCATGCATCGGGAAACACGAGTCGCAGTTCGATGTTCGTGACACTCGTCATCTCCATGATAAGCGCGCAGCCGTACGCTGGCATCCACCGATCGACCCAGATGTCGCCACGCGCGTGTATCGTATTGCTTGCATGAGTCAGCACGGCACACGCGCGGTTCAGCTCCGCAAGCTCTTCGCATGCGACGACGTGCAGCGGGACGTCGTGGTCGCGCACAAGCGGGTCAGCGAGCGAGAGTGCAAAGCCGTCAACCTGTTGCGGCTCGAGTCGCCGTGTAAACTCGCAGATGAGCCGCATCAAGCGCTGGCACGTCTGAGCGTCCTGACGGGTGCTGGGGCTGAGGTGCTGGAGGCGAAAAACCTCGATCAAAAGCTCGTTATCCATGTTGCCGTCGGGTGTGGTGGTCGTGAGCAGCGCAAAAGACCAAATGTCAAAAAGGCTACAAGCGACTATGAGCATGTGTTCATTCGCGAGCTGGCATGAATGTGGTATGTGGTCGTTGTTGTCACGGACTCACACTTGTCGCGACTAAGAAAAGCTCCATCATCCCGTTGCCGAGTCACTCGCGACCGTGTGATGGCTCGCTGACCACATACGCCAGTTGCTGATACAAACGTGATACCCGAGCAGTTCGTGCGCGTCACGAGGCGTGAGCGACCAACCTCTGATTTTGTTTGTCGACGCGAGCGGCCATGCGTGTTTCATGTCGTCGGTGGGTGTCGTATCTGGCAATACATCATTGTGCACCACATGTGCTGACGTCGGCGTCGTATAGCGAGATGCCGAGCAATGCTGCTACGTTATGGCCGTGGTGATACCTGGGCGAGTCCCATCTTGTCTGTGTTCATGTTGCGAACGAGTATGCACGCATCCACCGTACAGCGCTGTGCATGTGTGCATCGGCAAACAGTGCAGTTTTTTTTGAAAATGGTTCAACAGTAAACCAAAAATCCCATCCCACCCCACCCATCCAACAAAATCATTTCGAGTTTTAGTGTTATTTGAAAAACCCATCCACCCTATTGATGCTCACTTTCCACCCACAGTATACTCAAAACTCGAATGTTTACATCAATTTGTATGCAATTTAGGCTTCACGCTCTGTCTGTCGTAATTAACGGATACAGAAAGTGAAATAATGACATATTGACGACGCCGTCTCTAAGGCTGCTGATATCGTCTCAATAGCAACTATTAAACCGCAGTGCAAGAATGGCATGCGATTTCTTTAAAGTTGCAAGCGAGTGTTGTTGCAAAAATGACTCGCACATACCGGTATTCCATTCGCAAATGACTATGTTGCTTTTGGAACATTTGAATGATCATATAAAGCATTGTGTTGTCTACAGTAAAACGTCTACTTTGCAAGTTGCGAATCGTATAAATATTTGCTGGGGGTTTCAAATGTGTAACTCCTTCGCCGTGTTGCATTTGCAAACGACTTGACAACATTGCAAGTATGGTTGGGTATTCTTGAGATTATTAAGTATGACCAAAATTGCTTTAAAATTGGTTTGTCTTGACGTTCAATTTAACTCATTAGAACCAGTCAGCATGGGCGATATACTCCTCTTATGAACAAAGTTGTAGGAGAAAATATAAATGGAACGGTTTTCTACACTTCATCGAACTCATCAACAGTACACTATTGCATTAAGTAGTACTGTACTACGTAGTAGTAGCGAGAGTAGGACATTATGTGTACATAATTTCCCGATCGAACACAGATCACACTCAACTGTCTGAGTAATAGAAGCAAACCACAAGTTCGTCTTCGACATAAAAGGCGAATAAACAGGTCACAAAACGTTCCTGCTCATATGTGCATTTCTAGCGAAATACCGGCATTTACAGTGCTAGCACAATACAATATGTATACAATACCATAACTCTGTGGCAATACCCAAGCTACTTTAGCAAAGGTGCAATGATGTATGCAATAAAATGGCAGTTTGTGAATGACTTGCTTCAACTTGCAAGACCAAACCAGCGTTTTGTGTCTTCGCACAAGGTAATATTTGGCTGAAGTGGTATTACAAAAGCACGTGCAGTAGTATTTGCAACGAAAGTAGAGGTAGCTTCAATTGGTAGTGCTACTATTGCAGAGCAAACACAATACTGCAAACAGCATGAACCCTGTGTTGTACATGCGACTTACAATTTTACCGCTTATTGTAACCCCCCCCTTTCTTATATATAAATATACAATACCTACACATTTAGAATGTATATATCACAGCCGCAAAAAACTTGCCGTTGTAGTATATCATCGAGACACAACCTTCAGTGGGAGGGTCCATAAAGTAAGTTCCCCAAATTCCGATGTAGATATTACAATCTCAAATTAGTCGCTATAATTGTATATCATTGAAAACAACACTGTTAAGGGTATCGCCACTATATGTAGCACGCAATTAATTTATAGGTTTTGTTCAATCACGTTATATCAAATCAAAAGTGTTTGCGAGATCGTCGTACCAAACAATACTGGTCGGAAAACGTTTCTGATAGTTGACATGGCATGCACCTAATTTATCTAGTATATTATAATATAGAATCATCGCATTTCCAACCAATCACAATACGCTATTTTTAAAGTCGACAGTTTCACGAAACCCAATCACATCCAATGCAACCTTTCGCAAACTCTTCATGACGCCAGCATGCCATCGGCCCCTTGGTTGGTGTCTGCCACCACTCACCGCGTCTATAGGAAGGCGGGCAAATCGTTTAAAGTGCTTCTGAACTTACACAGGGAAATATATTCGTCGACACCAATACTCCAATAGCCGCAAACCAGTCAGGGGATGGTCTAGTTATAATCATGGATCAAGTGCGCCACACATCTAATTGTGCACGTTTGCCGACAAGAAAATCTGTAGTCGCGAAATAATAGTATTTGTATTTGGAGAGTCGCGAACGATATGCTCTACTAGATCCTGTGTCGCGACGATAGTTCCCCCACTTGCCAAAGACACTAGCAATATGGGATCGGCATTGCGCAAAACGAGCAAGTGAATGCGTTAGGAAGCAAGTCCCAGCCTGCATAATCAAGTACCTCAATAATATTATTACTGCACTTTACTCAAAGGCGACAAGAACGACGAGCGACTCAGGCACTGTAACAGTTACTCGATTTCGGTACATGTAGAGTAGAAGCTGAGTAGAAGCTGTGGCAGTAAGCTTGTACGCTCTGTTGGTACATGTAAAGTATAGTTTTGGCGGTACACAGACACATAAGTAGCGAATACCTAGTTTCGCACGAAGGTCATTGATATCGTACGTTTAGAGCGCATGGCAACGCATAAACACATAATAATACAGGGCGTGTATATGATTAAGAGCCACAACAACACCCTCACGTTAGTATAGAACGGTGCAGGTATTGCAGTCCTACAGTAACTACAGACAAGCCAACGATTTGTTACACTACTTACAACCTAAATGATCATGTGCAGCATGTATTGATGGCTTCAGCTTTTGCTCCACTTCCCAAATATGAGCGTCTCAACTCCAACTCGATATAGAAACAACACATACATCGAGTTTGCAAACGAATATATTGACAAGTATGAGCAGGAGCACTTAAAATGAGCCGTCATTTTCTGCTGTCGCTGCAACTTTGCGTTAACTATGCAGGTGCTCAATCGCACTCTGACACGATACATACAATCACTGTTTTAGTCACTGTGCACGAAGCGTGACGGCACTACGTACATAGCACCGCCGAGTTCTGGC
>JAADXH010001156.1:0-13111 GCA_023337595.1 Globisporangium camurandrum | reverse complement strand
TTGCTTTCAAAAAATGAAATGCACTGCGGGAATCACAAAATTAGCGCGGTTGCGATGGTCTTGTTAGAACTTTGAAAAGTGACCTACAACAAAAGTAATCCACAAAAATCGAAGTGCGACTAACCAATTGGCGCGCACTGTGTTGTGCACAAATGTCTTACTATGCAAATGAATGCGCAGGTGTGCGACGCGAAAATTGGCAAGACCAGTTAAGTGCTGCTCGTGCACAGTGCGACGCGGACGTGTGCACCACGTTTCTCGCACTGCTCGAGACGATGCCCAGCGCCAAAGTGACGTTCCACACGTTTGCTGGATTCAGTACGTCGCCCTTACTGAACGGTATCATCCCGAACATCGTGGTGTAAGGCGGGGCGTTGCGGCAACTATTCGGTACGCGACTACAGCGCTTGCCACGCCAGCGCCATCATCTATACGCTTGCGTTGACGCTGCTTATGTCTCTTGCTGTTACGCGTGAGCGCAGGAAGGTCGCAGTTGCGTGTGCGTACACGCTGCTGGGTTGCGGCTTGGTCAACCTGTCGTGTCTGTTTGAGTCAGCACCAATGGTTCGTGAAGCGGATGCGAGCACGCTGTTTGTTGACTCGAGTTTGTTGCGGACGCTCTAGTATGATGTACTCGTTATAGGCAGAAGCAGCACTGTAGGATCTCGCAGTGCAGTGCCAAGCGTCGGTCAATGTGTGTCCAGCGATATCGAGCAAGTCTTTTCGTATTGTTTGACAATAGTTATTGATGAACATTATCGACGCACTGATGGAACAATAAACAACGATGCAAATCATTTCATTTACTTCATTTGTGCTACCGGTAGTTACTAGCACTTGGCGACTACCGAATTGGCGGTAGTGTCTACCGGGTCACGCGTTAACTCAGTTGCAATCTGTTGCATGTACACACCATAATGTAGGTTGCAAACCGCGGCAACGGCAGACGCAGGTACATATCAACTCGTACCATTTCGGTGGCACCATCCGCTTCTAACGCATCAAACTCGTCTTCTTGACCAACAAATCTGCCGTGCACAATATGTAAACGCGCCAGTGCTGCAACGAGATCACCAGCGGCAACGCACTCATCAGTCAGCTGGAGTCGACTCCTTTTGTACCCATTGGCGATCGTCTCACGGCTGACTTTGCTCCACGATCGCGCGATCCACCTAGCAACAGTCGTGCGGTATGGCGAAACCAACTGGAACGCGCCGGTGCTTGGATCATGCGCTCCGAGCTGGTCGCGGAGGCTGTCGAGTCAGCAACGCCGCAAGTACGACTTGAACGGCTGGTTCCATGTTGCGTCGGTTGGCTGAAAAACTGACGTAGATCGCGGTGGCACCTTGAGTAGCACGACGTTCAGCTCGGACGCCGCGGTTATGACCTCGTCAGTCCAGTGGCCGCTAAACGAATTCAGCAGCAGCAACACAGCCACTTGAGGATCGGACCGTCGAGCGAAGTGATGGTATAGGAAAATGGCAGTGAGCCGACGGTTCCACCAGCCTGCAATTACTACAATATTATTGTTAGTGAAGACAACAACAACAATTACAAACATATTCAATAGCAAATTTCACACCTTTTGCGATTCCATGAAATTGAACCGACAATTCGGCACGAAGTTCAGCAAGCTGTCGCCAAATAATCCGACCAAACCCGCATCGAATCGCTGTGTTCTCTTCCGCCGTGGATGTCGACTTTGAGGGTACCATTTTGAACACAACAAACAAGTCGTAGCGTGCACCGGTTGAATCACCAAGAAGCATCACGGTCGTGCGCTCTTTGCTCTCGCTGCCGCACCCACACAGTGCGTTCTACAGTTTTTGCCAGCATTTTGGTTGGAATATACTCGAAGAAACAAGCTGTAGGTGAAAGCCACGAGTCAGATTATCTAATGCAAAACTCAATAGAAAGAACGTCAATATACCTGGTTAATATGCGTTGTATATGCGTGCGACGCCCAATTCGCGAACTGTTGCTTCCACAGTCCGAGCGAACTCGGTCGCGATCGCTTCGAGATCATCTGGTGTTGTCTGCCATTGGCGCGTTGCTGCGCGAATGCTCAGGCAGTGTCGCCCGCAAAAACTAGCTCTCCAACTTGATGAGGCACCAAACTTTTCGATCCCTCTGCTAATTCAATCTCTTTTGCTTTCGTCGACAACATGTACGCAGACACGGGCACGCCTTCTTGTCTGAGCTGGTTGATAAATCGAACAAGCTCCTCTTCTTGCACATGCGTTAACACAGTAGCATTACCTTTGCCGTGCAGCTGCATCTTGTCACCGTCGTGCTTGTTGGCGGCGTCGAGCAGGGTCTGCTGTGCTTTCTTCCAGCCGTAAAGTTGAGTTCTCTTAGACGCCAGACGATGCTCAGTGAGCATGGGGTAGAAGTGGCGGAGGGTCAGCTTCATGCCGCTTGATGCAAGTATGTTCAGTACAGCCAGCTTCTTCGTCGCGCTCTCACCTTGCGGCTTGTACTGCGCCGGCTTTCACATTTCACAGCCCAATCGAGGTCGGTTTCTCGGGATTGCTGTGTCAGTCAAAGCCAATATTGCATCGTGTTTTTGTTTTACGTGATGTACGTCTTAACAAATACAAATACGAAAATAAATGGAGCGTCGTGATTGGTTTGATTGGTCGTGTACATCATAAGATATAGTATGGCATAACAAGGAATATGCGGTAACTACATCGATATCAATATTTGTATTACTGTTGTGATGTACAACGACGTTATCGTCGTTGATATTGTTGTATGCCACCCTCTGATTCTTGTTGCGAATGAGATCAATGATGCGTACATAAAGTTAAGAAAGTCGACCTTTGCAGTTACTGAACCTTTGAGTTTTGGCAATTGATATTTAGCAACAAAAAGCGCAAAAGTACGCACTTATGTTCAAGTTCATGTTGTTGAGTATTATTTATCTACTTAATATGTTTCACAACAAAGCTAACCTTTGTGCGCACACAAAGCGGAGCAAAATCAACTTTGACAATCAGCCAACCTTTCCAGTACGCCGTATAAATGCATGTATGCAACTTTACACCAGCTTTCTTCAGATCGTGCGAAAGCTAACATCGGTGTAGTAGTGTTTTATTTCTAATGTTCCAGTATGTAAACCCTGGTAGGTACATAGTTTTGCTGTTGTCGCCCATATTCTGCTGTTTACCAAACAGTAGATCTTTTAAATCTTGTTGGTTTAAAGGTGTTTGTAGGCATGCCCTACATTACGAATCAAATCAAAACAGACGCTAGTTTTTCTGCTGGTATGCGTTGGGTGTCGAGCCTCAGCATTCGTAGGTCATTTATCAATCGCGACACCAAATTCGAGAATAAATATATCTTAATAGTATTATGGTGTAAACCCAAGAATAGCTCAAGTTTACATTTACAAGTTCATTTTTTGGAGGTTGTTGCATTGATCTGGTGGGATTAACAGCACACACACTTTGAGTAGTTGTATTGGTATCAGCTAAATGTATCATATTAAATGTTTGAACATTCAGTAGTGTTAAGTCTTGTACAGCATAGGAAAAATGAGGTGGCTCTCGATGGTACTGCATTATTGAAAAACCTCGATGATTATATATCTATGGACTTAATCATCCGATGGAACATCATTACGAGCCTTATTAAATTCGTTTTTGATGCCTTATACTACACTGAGCAAGCGCGGTGGCGATGGTCTCGAGCACTTTACAACATTGTAACGTTAATACACATTGTGTTATTGTACTACTTCGTATTACTTTACAATCGAACATTCGGTTTTCTAGTGTTGTTGTGGCTCAATACTTTGATTTTATCAACAATGGATCGAATTACCCAGAGTCTTGCACTAGTATTACCAATACATACGCATTGCAAAATAAGTACATAGATTAAAGGTATAACAGACAGCACACATGTAATTAGCCAGATAGACAAAAAATGACAGGTAGGATCCATCAATCGTGTGTCGCCATTTGTTGATTTGTGTCTGAGTCGTTTATCTGTGGCATTGCAGAAGAGGCAAATGTTATTGTGACAGTACGTGTACGATGCACGATCCGTATGCACTAATATAATGCAATGAAATAAAACAATAGCATAAAACACGCTTACACAGTGGTTCTGTTGAACATATGTTAAATTCTCGCTAAAGCACAGTCAGATTTTACTCTCACTGGTGAGACATTGCTGGGTAAGTTCGCTGTGACCTGTATCACAAATACATGCGCCAAAAGAGACGTCATTTAGAGCCAGTTTATTTGCTCAGTAGTGACCGTGTGTCACACTATATTTATCAACACTAGCACATGCAATTACGACAATTTACTTTGCGAGGGCAGCCGCCAATGTACAGTGGATGGTTGGAGACAAACAAGATGTTCCCTATCGATCAAGAGTAAGAGAAGATGCAGACATTAACAAGTGGCTGTACACAGATATCCGGCCGAAGCGAGTGCGAGGATGTCCGCAAACACCTGCGTAAGAGACATGGGTAGCCGCTGTCAAAGATATCCTCATGCGGTGCGTCATGCGTATGAGAGTCGACTTCAGATGCGCTGACCAGCAGCAAATACGTATGGGTGCTAACGTAATGCGTACCGTTATAGTAAGCGTGAGAGCCCGTGAGTCTTCTTTAAAGAGCAAGATATGCTGCAGCGATCGCGAATCAGTAGTTGCGGTCGCAGCACATGGCCACAGTGTCGATGGCAGACACGTGCACAATTGATGCACGCGGTGAAATTGATATAGAGCAACAGATGTAATGCCAATTTACAAGTCCTTGCAGTGCGGCAGCAAGGAAAGTACATTATGTCAAAGGCGCACACCTCTTACATTTGCACTCCGACCTTGGACGCTCTTCTCAAACGATAGCTGTGTGCTTCTTCTTACGTACAACAGCTCGTGAAGACGTTGTGTGTGTTGATCAGCGGCCAACTAACGCTGAACTGCATCGATACAAAACGTTGCCTGGGATGCGTTTAAACTTCTTGATTTTTCCTCGTACATGTCTAGTCCCGTAAGTATATTTAGTGTTAGTCTATTACAGCTTGACTTATGCCCTTAAATAAAGAGTGCAAATTGATAAAAGTTACATTTTTTCGGACCGATATTTTATGTATGATTGTACACTGTACATTGAGTCACAAAGATATACATAGTTTCTTCAGGCAGAGTCAGGACATGTAAAAACGATATACTAAGTTCTTGTAGTACAGCATCTTTGTGGACCACACAAATTGAAATGTACGACAGATGACAGATCCGAGCAAAAATATTATATAAACTAGGTAAGAATGAGAGACTGGGGAGTATTAGAGCGAGAACAAGAGTGAAGGTGTAAGTGTATTTATGTAGGCAATGCTGCACTGCACACGACACAATCTACCATATCCATGGACGACACACTACGATGCATCAATTGATCGATCGAAATGGAACGACTCGACATGAGCGACACTGACGACAGCAGTAACAAGACGACCATGCATCATCTACCACATGAACGTGACCGCACACATTCCAACGAGTACGCGAAGCGCCACAATAGTGGCACCGCGCCACGTACAGTGGTATTGTCCGACTTGAAATCGATTGCACAGCCACAGAAGTGAATACACGATCTCGCTCCAAAGTGGTTACAGCAACTCCGAAATAGAGTTAGTACAAAAAATACAATAACGATAAGTATAATCACGTTGCAGTCCGTGAAGGTTGCAAAAATCACCCATAACCAATTGTTCACCTGAATAAAATGAATCCGAAATGCTGAAATGATATCAAATAGAACCACACAGAAGCACAATCTGAATAAAAATATTTGAGCGAGGAGTCGAATAGAGCGTAGCCAAAGCAGACATGCTCAATGCTGCCAAGCAAAGCGAGCGGCGCATTGACATGATTTGCGTAGGCGGGCCCAGCGACAGTCGTCTACCGAGCCGAGTAGGTAACACTAACGAGGAGATTGAATCGTGTCTTGCGCTTGTCAATTATGGCACGACATGACTTGTGTCAATTTGGATAACAAAATCTTACATACTGAATATGCTGTTTGATAATTCGGAGTTGCTGTAATGACTGTCAGAAATAAGTTGTATATACATTGTATAGCTATTTACAACAATAGGTATACCAACTTGATCAATATACCCCCACTGCCGTCAGTTCAAATCAACACATGATACAAAATAGTCACACATCACCACATCTACCCTGTTAGATCTCCATTTAAATATATATATTGAGAGAGCAACAATATCCTGTGATTTCAGATCCTATGAGTATTGCGACGATTTGTTGCGTGGTCTTTTCCGCCATTGCGGTATGCAATATACAATATATCCCTTTTAACGTTAAAAGCGCTCTCTCTTCTACCATACTCGTATTTTAATGCAAAGGCTTATTTGTGTTGCTGCGTCTCCAGACATCCGCTGAGTTCGCTGTTAACTAACTACGTCATATAGTTGGAGCGACAGCATATTCAGTGCATCCCAGTCTGTAAGGTCAGGTAAACGTGCCAATCAATGTGGATATGCAGATTGATCTTCTGGTCGAACCTCAACAGGTATGATGCCAATGATAATGAACACAATAGTTGGTCACACATAGGTTTGTTTATTTTAGCGCTGAGAACCTGATTCTAAAACAGCAGCACACAACGTTGCTATGCTACTTAATCGCCATGATGGTGCTGTTTATGGCGCCAACATCACCGAAACCTATGAGCTCCCTCAAACCTAGCTTCGACACTCGACCACCCATCAGTTATCGACGGCAACTAGAACAATCCTCGGGCAATATATTGCACGTCTTTTGCTAACTTCAAACACTCATGATATTTCATGGTATCCACCAAATGAACAGTAAATATATAGCTAACGCAACTCCTTTTGTGTGCTTTGTTGATACGTCGCGGCGGTGAATGACTGTGTTGCCTGCCGTGGAATCTAAGAATGCACGTTGTTAAAGACATATTTGGAGCAGCGAGTAATTTGTCAAAACCAGGCATAAGTGACGCCGATCGAATGAGCGCGATCTAAATGAATCGTAGTTGCAGAGAGAACGTTTGTTCATATCGATAATCTTGTGGTGTAAATGCGGCCTCTTGCTTCGTTTAATAAATTCACTAGAATATTATCATCATTTTAAGGCAAGATGGTAGTGATATCAAATTGTTGTTACTGTCAAATGGCGCAAATGTTATCGCTAAAACCTAATCAGGTACAATGAGCAAAGGCCAAATTTCACACCCTATCATAAACACCTTCGAGTCGCAATGGGGATTTTAGACACGGTACAGATGCACTGAAGGTCGTGTTATATCAAGACGACGGTGCAAAATGTGGCCCCTCGAGTACCGTTGTTGGCGTGGCGCGATCAAGTTGGCGATGCGGGTCGTGTCATGACCAAGTTGAGATACAGGATGTGGCGTGCTCAAAATGACAACGCTGCGGTGCTGACACGATCGAGATACTGATGTACGTGAATTGTTGTGGTTGAGTAAGCGGTTCAGCTATTGCTTCTAAAGTGAGAGCTGTGTGATACTCGCATGTAGTGATGATGGCATTGTAGCTTTGCTAAACAAAAATTAATGCACAAAATGTCGTATCCAGTCGTCTCCAGCTAAGGTTCCAATTTTTAAAGTTAAATATCCTGGTGCGGTGTCAAAACTTGCGTTGGATAAGCCTAATAAATGGCTCTTTTCATTCCCAGCTCTAGGTGGAGACAGTTACGAATAAGGTTTTGTATCTGTGAACATTTTTATGGTGTAGTTGTTGTTGGCTTTCCTGTTTTGTGTGTTTGCTGCTGTTGTTGTTACTTTGCCTGCTGTTGTTTTGAAGTTATGGTTGGTATATATGATATTGGTATCGATCATGCAATGCTCGAATTAGCCGTTGTCGTCGTTGATGCATGACAAACTGGTATGGCGGTGATGTATTCATTGCTGCTAACAAGCCCAACAACGAACGCACCTACGAAAGTAAAGGAAACCGACCATTTGAGCTTATTACTGCTTTTTATAACCAGCACAGTTCTCTGTTATAAAGTCCGATAATATTAATATTATGTTTTCTCTTTGTCGCACAGCGAAGTCTATAAGCACATAAAGGTTTATTGTGGTATACCGAAATTCGATGGGTTAATGGAATTGTTGCGGAGACATTCTAATTCTTAACACACCACAGAAATTTCATGCAAATGTATATCAAGGTCTTACAAAACGTGAGAGCGTTCATCGTATACATGTTTAATTGAATAATATGTATGTCTATATAGATATAGGCTGTTGCTGGTGCTGTTATATATATATAGTACCTGTCATCGTTGTATCAGTGGTTGACTGTCCCATTCCATAATCAACAAATTTTAAGCGGCCATGAATGACGCTATGAACAGAACACACAATAAGATTACAATCGAGGTGTGACAAGCACCTTACACTCGACTTGATTAGTAGGTCAGCACGTAACAGCTAACAACATCAACTGCATCTGGGAGACTTGAAGACTACCTATATAAATCGAAGCATCAATGATTTATACCAGTTAATCCAATATTGGATAACCCATGGAAGCTTCAAAAACCAAAATGAAGGTGCGTATTGTTGCTTTATCATTCACCAAGGAGCGTGCAAAAACTGCGCTTTAATCTAAAGATGTGCAAACCTACAGGCATATCGTGCCAACTCGTGACTATGATTATCATTGTCGTGACGTTTTAGGAAAGATTTGTCGATTAACCATTTGAATACACCTCCACGGAGCATTAACTCGACCTAACATCGATTTCGGTGTGAAAACAAGCTACTGTTGATGTATGTTTATCTCGCCATTTACTGTATAAAAATGAGGAAGGCAGATACCTGGAGCACACAAGATATCGTAAGGCTGGCGACCACATACGCAACGGACAGCAATTAGAGCGCGATTCGTGCTGCTACGAGTGCGCTGGGAACGACGAGAAAATACAGACACTTGTAGTGGTCAGGCGCAAGTGATACCAAGCTGGAGCAGAAGAACAACTGGCATGTCGAAATATTGCATCGGTGCGCTATTCGGTAGCGACGAGCCAAAACGACGTTTCCATTGATGATGATGCACATATAGTATAGTGAAGCAATTGATTGGGGTAGAAAATTGGTCAATTCGTGCTGAAACTACAGGCGACACCGAAAGCGCACGAACTATTAATGCCAGTTAAACAATGATAACCAAACGTAGATGGAGCACAAGCAATTATCATGAAGCGAGAAAGCGCCAGGAAACAACTCAAGACGCGGAATGCATAAATGGTACTTCAGTTCACGTGAACAAGGGTGCATTAGACTCGCATCACTAAAGTAACACCTGTAGTTACTCAACACACTTCTCTCTGATGTTTGAAATGTCTGTCTGCTTGTCTCTCTCACTTGTTACTCAGAAGAATGCGGTGCTCCTGCAGCTAATCCGATAGTAGAAGTGTGTGTTGCCCTGCTGTACTGAAACAACAGCCCAGCGCTACGCATGTAGATCACAATATTAAACACCAAGACTTATATATATGATCGCCACAACGGACTATACACGCAAAATTCCATTGTTTTGACTGCAGCTAAGCAATTCGTAAGGCCGGAAAATGCTTTTTCAGAGACGGGATTTGCTTTCTCGACAGCCAATACAAGGGAGCAGAAGAATCAAACTTCTGAACTCGATCAAGGACATCCGTAACACCCCTAAGAGCATTCTGCGGTGTTTCAACTCGCGGGCAGCGGCGCACATCACGAACGAATCGGGGAAGATCACCGAGTCTGCTGAAGCACGAGACAAATCTGAAGCTCAGTAATAAGCAACACATGAAGCTGTTCTCGCCCAATGTTTGCTGGATAAAGTATAAGCTACATCAATGTCAAAGAAAAACGCACAGTTACGCTCTGAGAATAGAAACTGTATCAAAGTGAGTAAGCTCAAGTGCTATTTAGAGACGCTCAAAGCGTCAATCACATCGAATGGCGCGGCAGCAGCAGCCTGTAAGCACCAACTTGAGCAGTCACTTAAGGCAACGAACACACGAATCGACGCGCCAGCAGAGGCCTGAAAGCACCAACGTCAGCTGCAGTGACATGGTCGCAACCTCCTGGAAAGAGCTGCTCGACGCAATGATCACCCGCTTCGCACAAAGCGAGTCGGTCCCAACCGCCCACTTTCTCCGCCAGCAGCAACTCGAAAGTGTCAAAGAATGGGTCGCAGCTGTTGCGCTTGACGCGTTAGACAAGTTGAACATATATTCGAGGAGCCGAAGCAGCAATCGGTAACCAAACAGCAGCAACTCAGTCATGTTCTAAAGCAGGAGGACTTTGGCATTTGCATGTTCAGTAACAGACTTTGATGATTGAGCACTGACGAAACCGCTTGATGTGTACCTGCGATGTGAAAGAGAGTAATTATAATGATAAAAATCGTAGACCGAGCTCGACGACCAAACTATTGAGCACGTGGTGTTTATTAGATCGAGCACTGACGAAACTCCTTATGAAGTGCTTCGAAGAAAGAAAGAGGTATTTTAATGAGAAGAATTCGTAGACAGAGCTCGACGACTGAGAGATTGATTGCGTGATGTTCTTTTACGGCCCAATTTCACTGGCCCAGCTTGGAAATGCACTTTTAAGAATGAGGTGTACCATATGTATGTGTTATTATGTGCGTAATATTCTAACATGTGAAAGTTGTTTACTTGACTATTTGTTTGTGCTGTTTATCTTGCTGCATTAGATGATATTCGTCGTAGACATTATTGATTTATTAATTTAAGCTTAACGTTGTCGATGTTGAGGTTCAAATGTGCGAAATGTTGTTCCTGATGCTGATATATGCCTTCCTCTGATAGTTGTTGTAAATAAGCTCAAGGATTGGCGCGTATATAGATATTTTGATAATCTACTACTCGCCCTAACTCGAAACTAGGTAATAGTCAATTGATAAATAGTAACAACAACCGCAACAGTACTCTCATATACCAAAATCAGTCTTATGAATGTAAGTTGCATTTTTGCAACGACTCACAACGAATTATATTAAGGTGTGGCACGTACCCAACATTCCGCCTAATGTTTACGAATGCTCTATATGAAACACCACTGCCATCCATATTTGATGCAAATTTGTATGAAGTTCTACAGTGCATTCGAAATTTCACAACTGTATATGCTTATTAAATGCCATTGAAGTCGTGCTATTGCTCTACGAGTTGTACGAGTAGTTGTTGTTGGTGTGTTGTCGTTGTTTGTGCTTCGTTGAGGCGTGCCAACATTGCGAATTAAATTAAAACAGATGCTAATTTTGATAATGACAAGTTGTTACAGCAAACGTCGAATATACTACTTAAGCTTACATGGCCGAATTGTCGGGTGGACTGAGTGTCAACGACTCGCCCTAGTAAGAGAAATTTCAAACATGACTCGAAATTCAAATTTGTATTGGCATAATATAATGCGTGTGTACCCAATTATAGAGTGAGGAGTATATTTACTGGCTCACCCTTAATGAGGCGGTTGTTGCATCTATCTACAGAGACTACTACAAACACACTTCAAGTATTTATGTTGTTTGAAATGTATCGATCTAAGTGTTGTACTCACCGCAACGGTAATCTTACACAACGTCGGAAGTAGGAGTGTTTTCTTGATAATAAATGATGACGTCGATGAACTCTTGCTTGATTGTTTGTTGTTTGTTCGTTTGTTTGTCAGCGCTACCTGTAATATTGATATGAATATGAATTCACCATATGTTGTTCGTTGCAAACAAATCGTGTAATGTTGCATACATACGATATTTTTCGGATCGTTTCGAAGAAAATCATGATACAAACGAAACGGAAACCTTGATATCCCATTTAAATAATCTTTTGTTAGCATTACATTGATGATGTAAATTTAAAGCCTGCACATACTCTTGGTATTGCATCGATCTACATGAGGCTAGCACTGTGGCTATGGCGATGATCACTGTACAAGACTTAACGGTATAGTACACAATCAACATGAAACCAGGTATTTTGAACAGTATATTTTTCAGTGCTACAAGTCGTGAAAATGAAATTTTGATTGTAAGCAATATCATTTCTTGTATTTCAATATACTCGAGTAGTGCGTAACTGCTGTTGTTTGTTTCTGATGTAGAGTTGTTTTTGTATTTACAGCTGTTGTTGGTGCAACTTTTTGGCTGGTGTTGATATTGTGCGTTTGTTAAAAATTGTGATGTTGTTTGTGTCGGTCTGCGTGTGATTTATTCTCGAATTGATTGGGATGTTGTTTTTCATGTTGTCGATTGATATTTGTTGTAAACGAGCATAACTATTAATGATTTGGTTTGTGTGAGCATATTGGAACAGGTGGTCCATTACTTGGAATGTTGCAATACTTAGAATTGATGCAATTAAACTTCGGTATGTTTGCATCGTTCATTCTATTGGTACAATTAGATTCTCCCAGCTATAATTTTGCAACTGGCGCTGCAGTCTGCACACCCTTTTGCGGCATTCGCTCATCTTCTCCTTTTCGTTTGTCTTTACGCAATGGCGTCACGAGCGGCAGATCTTTCGTCTTGGCATGCAGATTCGTGAGGAACGCACACACTGCGTCCCCATGTGCCAACGTCCGGGGCGACACGAGGTAATTAAACATATGATGCGCGTCATCGACCTGTACAAACACGTCCTGGACGCCACCGAGCGTGTGGTTATTCGTGCGCACGCGCAACGCCTGCAGCTGCGCAAAGAACTGCTGCGAGTCCTCAAACTTCACGAGCGTGTCGCACGTCCCGTGCGTCACGAGGAACGGCGGCACGACGTTTCGTAGCAGCAGTGGCGCTCCTTCGTCCTGTGCACCTACCCAACTCAGTGGCGACGCTGCCGCAAACGCATCGCGGTCGTCGCGCAATTTCTTTTGCATCACCAGCAGCTCAAGGTACTTGACAAAGTTCTCGCCGCCGTCGCGATGCGCGTAGATCCCATTGCGGTCCATGAAATCGTGCACGCCGTACGAGTCGACGCAGCCACGGACGCTCGTGTCGATCTGTTCAAAGCCTGGCTGAAGCGACTTGTCGCCTGCAGTCAGCGCAACGAGACTCGCAAGGTGGCCACC